>MU225886.1:2196110-2214239 GCA_018584345.1 Thuja plicata
TGGCCCCGCATAACACAATAATAAAAAGTAGGCTCGACACCATCTCTCCAAGAGCAAATAAGACCATCCAATCTCCAAATAATCATCAGAATGACTCTCTCACCAAAACCATCTGCCTACAAGAGTCCATGATAGGTAAATCCACTGAAAAATGACATGTCACTTAAGAGGGGACATGACATATTCGCCGACTTTACTCCATGCTTCATCAGAGACTCTCCTATTTGGGAGTTCTTTATCAAACAGGCATCGATAATGACCAAAAAACGCATCCTGTACCCTCCTGAAATGGATGCGACTAGCTCTTAGGGGCAACTGATCATAAAAGGTCCAGATGGGCACTTGCATCCTATATCCTTTAGCAGATAATCCCGAAAAAGAACCCAAGGCAGCAGCAATGTAAACGAGATAAGAATTCATGTAGAAAGTACTTGTGTCGAGTACTTGCACAAGCTGTTCACAAATATAATTACTTATGAATTCTCCTCAGAACAATCTCTGCCTTGATTTTAGAATCAAAGATAGATACTTAAACATCCACGGCTCAAAAAGATTGGACTCTTTGAGACCTCTCAATCTGCTCAATAAGGTTATGAGGTCATGAACCTCCTCCTTAAAATCAGATCTGTGTACTCCCTTTGGCCATCTTACCAAATTAGGCCTTTTAGTAATCAACCAATGTTCGTTGATATACTTTACACAAGCTGTCTTCCCATTCTCCCAACTTTTGAGAGCTCTATCAACTGTCATGTCCAGTACGACCAGGGATGGAGGAACCTTGAAAACCCAATCAATGGTGTCTGGATCTAAACTGATGATCACTTTCCCATCTTCGTCTTTGATGGTTCGGGAGGTAGGATCAAAATGCCTAGCACAAGCCATTACAAATTCTGGTTCAAGAGCAGCCCTTGGAAAAGTGGAGACATAGTGTATGTAGCTTTCTCGGACGTTGATCATTTCATCTTTAGTGGACGTATCCACCCTTTTTCAGGAACTCCTCCATATTCAAATGTCCGTTCTCTGTATCTCAGATCTCATCCACATAGGGCGTGATCTGAGAAGGCATGATGGAGTTTTGGTACTTGTCATAATGGTATTTCATCTTCTTTTTTCCTTTATCTTTAGGAGATGCAATTCCTCCTTCCGACATGACCAAGTTTGCAGCTGCAGTAACTGTCACATGGAAATTCCAAAAAAACAAGCATTTCATCATTAAGGGAAGAAAAATCCATTTTAGATGTACAAACAAGGAAAGCGAGCAGCTTGTCAAGTAGATGAAAAAAAAAGATGGGTATGAAGCCTTCAGATGTGCATACGTAAGTGGGTTATGGGATAAAAGGATAAAGAAAATATCTTTATCTATAACTTGGTGGACCCCTTTGAAAATGATTGCATATGAGATGGAAAGGTGAGCTTTTCTGAAAGAATTGCATGTGAGATAATAGTAATTTTCTTTTCTTTTTCAAATAGGAGTATGAAAAAGGTGAGCTTTTTTGGAGGGATTGCATATGGGGCAGCACTTTGCATTTCTTTATGCCTTTGGGGAAGAACATCTTTGAGAACGAGGTTTTTAATCCCGACTGCATATGAGAACAAATGACATTCTCATATGCAACTTGGAGAAGATGAGAGAAGAGAAAGAAATGAGACATATATACAAACAAAACAACAAAACACAAACATAAACAAAGAAAGTAACATAAAAATATACCTCTTCTTTGTATGCAAAAAGGGAAGAACACAAATCTGATTTTTCTTTTAAGCAAAAACACAAAATTCTGAAAATGATAACATGAATTTCGAATTTAGCTTTTGAAGAGAAAAGACAGAATATATAGACACTTACTTTTGACAATTTCTACATGAAGAATACATGAGTCATAAAAAGAAAGACAAATGTCCATAATGCAGTGAAGATTGGCATAAAAACAGCATGCAAAGAAGAAGTTTTCAACAAGATGTGCCCTAAACAATAGCCACTATTTCCTCTTGCACTTCGAAATTAATAAGAGAAGGAAAACGTTTAGAAAAAAAAACTTACCAAATCTGCCCAGAACAAGGAGAAAAAATGCAGAGATTTGTGGCTAAAAATTCGCAAGCAGAGACCAGTCCTTCTTAGGCGAGTTCCTTAAGCAAAAACACAGCTTTGTGTGGAGCAAAATGCATGCAAACTGAAGAAAATATCACCATTTGCATACACGTTTTGTAAAGACAAATACATGCCTTCCGTTTTGCAAAAAAAAAACCGATACATTTAGGGTGAAAATCAACGCCATCTCCTCGTGCATACAAGCCGCGGGTTTTAAGAGAACTCCCCACACATTTCGATGTATGTTATGCTAAGGAAAAACGACGTCATCCATCTTTAATGGAACCGCAAGTCTTTTAAGACTATTTACACACGTCTTGGCATGTAAAATGACATATTATGCTTATAAAATTTGACGCCATGACACTTAAAAAGAAGACACGGGTCTTATAAAAACCTTCGCATAACACATGCTAAAAACGACGCCTTCTATCCTTGAATGATAGTAAAACATGGAATTCGAAACACATAACAGATGTCTTTTCTTTCAAAATCGACGCCTTGGAGCTTTTTAAGATAAGACCCGGCTTTTTTAAAACTTAATGCATATGTTTTGTTCTTTAAAAGATATGTAAAGGAGATGAAAATCGACACCCTTTATGCCCTAAAGGAAGCCACGCATTTCTAGAAAAGTCTTACATATTTTTAAATATGCCAAATGATATGTTATGAACACAAAATTCAACACCTTCACTTAGAAGAAGAGTAAATGTGTTTTTAGTGAAGGAAAAACATATGCAAAGGGAACAAAAATCACCACCATTTGGTATAAAAGATGAAAACATAAGCATTGAAAAGAATAAGTTTAGCAAGCCTACACATATATGCATACTTGACTAAAATCCCCACCATTTACTTAAGTTATAAAAGAATCCTTAAATAACTTAAAGATAAATGCAATCTTATTCAAAAAGCCCACCTTTTCATAATTTCACAAAGACGTGCAGTCTGTCTGAAAAACCCCACCTGCAGGATCTTGAAAAGCCTACAACTTGAGCTAGACTAACCCAAACGACATCTAAGAGAGCTCAAAACGAGCAGGAAGGCAAAAACTACAAACCTAAACCCAAAACAAAACCAAAAACCAAGAGAGTCAAAGCAAGAAAAACGAAGGAAGACTCAAAGACTGGATGTTTTGTAAAAGATGAAACTTGAACGAGAATCAAGGGATAACTGATTCCGTTAAGTAAACCTCATCCAGAACACCGACCAACTTAGAGAGAAATCCTACCAATTGCGTAGGGTTGCCCCAATTTTGGGGAATGCAAAATTGAGGACAACAGGCAGGAAACGTAGTTTTCTTGCATGTTTATGAGACACATTGAATTAGCGAATTGATGCTGGTGAATTGTGCAATCTTCTACAATTTTTCTCAATGGCTGAATTTGTTTTCTTTAGCAGATCATGAGTGGTATTGGGACAGCATTTTGGGGGAAGGAGATCATTGGGCAGGAGATGGCCAAAAATGGTGTTTCATAGTTATTCTACAGGCTGCGTGTGCATCTTAAGAGGCAGTCGTTGATCCATGGGACCCATGGCATGTGCAGTCAATAATACTAGGGAATATCGTGAGGTGATAAGGAGAGTTGGCGCTATTCTTCTCAGCAGTATTATCAGCACAAGTCAAGATTGGAATTGATCTTGCTCATTGCATTAAAACCTTCGTAATCTCAACTAATTGTATTCAGAATTTCAAGTTCGAATAGAACCATTGACATTTATAGGTTTAATGTGTATTGTTTTCAAATAAATACTTCATGCATAATATTATTTCGTATATTCCATGGGTGAAGAATTGAGGAAAGTTATTAATGAACTAAGTGGTAAGAGCTTAGTGGTAATGTGCAATTGTTTTACAAGCTTTGATTTCATTGAATTTCATACGTTGTTGAAAAATCCAATAAGCAATTCCCAGGGAAACTTGAAAATTCTAAAAGTGCAAAACAATCTCATTCGAGACAATTGAATTCAGAGGTTAGAGCCAGCCAGGCTCTTCACAAATTGAGCACAAAATCTCTAAATGAGATTAATATCAACACAATTCACTTGGCATTTAACAGGCTCAAAGTGCTTTAAAAACTTGAAGAATTGAAATTCTTCAGATTAAACTTCTGAAACCCTTGGCTCTTAGCCTGAAGCAAGACAATGAGGGAAGAAACAAGCATCTAGAATGAATCGATTTCTCCCTTTTCAAGCCATTTATAATTCTCAAAACAATCATATAGCTTCAGCTACACACTCCACATGATTTGAAACCATATTTGCTTTTGTTGCACATTTGAAATATAATATTTATTATATTTCTCTCCAAACATAAGCACCAAGTCACTTTATAATTTAATAAACATTTAATGCACTTGAGCACACTTTATAATATAAACTTTATATTTAATCATTAATTAAATAGGTTTAATTGATGATTATTAATGACTTTAATAGCTCATTAAATTCTTTGAAGGACTCGCTCCCAAACCTAGGTGCTCACTGCCTGACCCAGATGCCAAGGTGCCTCGCAGAAAATAATACTAATAGTAAGTCCCAAACTGGAAGTTCTATCGAAATCCCCACAACTCCATACTACTACCAAACTGTTCAGGTGCTCTGCTAAGTACAGTAACCCTGACTTTCCGAGAATAGTCACTTACTGTGCCAATTTGACTCAAATGAAGAGCAATCCTGAACATCACTGACTTCTGTAGTAGGAACTGGCCACTGGCTCAACCAATTGAGATCCCCTATCCATAACATTAGCCCACGAGGATCGCAATGATGGGCTAACAACTCGTCCTCAGACACTGGATAAAAAGGGGACATTACATGTATTAGGTGCTTGCATCTCCAACAAAGATGTAAAATTATCAAGACAGGTGTAAGAGACATTGCATGTATTATGCATCAGCAGAAAACAATCTAAGACAAAAAAAAAAGAGCAAAATTATTTTTGCAATGTATACAAACATAATCTAATAGAATCATTCCTAGAGCCTTCCATTCAAATTTGAATTCCTATGCCTGCAAATGCATATTCATGGATTCATTTCATTGTTCATTCTTCTTTTTTCATTTTGTCATCAACATTCAACATCAAATGATTCATTTTTTATATTTTCATTAAACTAGGCTGAAAGTAGGCACTTATGTAATTTCTATTGCTTATTGCAGTTTCATAGGGAGCTCTCATGACATGAGTGACGGCGAGGTAGAGGTTCATAGTGAAACTGAGTCTGAATATGAACTTCAGGCTGAGGGGGTGACCATGAGGCTGATTTTGTAGCCCAAACTAGTTCCATGGCAAGTGCAACAACTAGTATAGAGTGCCCCTCCACATGGTTGGCAGAGTATGCTAAAGGTCCATTTGATCGTAAGTCTTCTCTCAAACAGTTCACAACAAAAATACTACTACCAGGCAGGTTGGGGTCAAGAGATGGCACAAGGAAGTGGAAATGCAATTTTTGTGGTGTAGAATGGTATGGCAGCATTACTAGAGTTAATGCACATCTTTTTATTGTAGGAAAATGTGCTTTTTTGGATGAAGGGAAGAACCTCAAATATAGAGTTGAGATAAACAAGTTTTAAGTTATTCCGGATGACACTTCAGCTACACCTATGCCTACTACTTTGCCTAATAGGAAGACACATGTTCATCAGAGCCAGCCACAGAGTTCTGATCATACTTTGGGGATGAGAGGAGTGATGCCAGGTTCTTCCATTGTCGTTGACCATGCAGGAGAGATGAAGTGTCCCATCCCAATGTGAAACCAATTTCTTACTTTGTCAAACACTTGGAGTACACTTGAATATGAATGGTTCTGAATATTATCATCGATTTGATTTGTTTAATGTTTTCATAACATATTTCCCCTTCATATAATTCATCTTGACTTTCATACAGTCTAAGAGACATTGTGAAAAACAGTTTGCAATCATACCATATGACTGAATATTTAAGGTTTAAACATTATGGACTGTTGTATACAACTCAGAAAATCAGAATGATGCACATATAATGCTCTGACCTTAGTGAACAACAAAAATAAATAACTCAGAAATTGTAACAGCTGAGACAATAAATTTTGGTATAAATACCTTCTTATTTTATAGGGATTGTGATGCTCTGATCTGACCATTCAGATTACAACAGCAAATAGACTTCATCAACAGCTCTTCATTTAGCATACAACTCCAAATTACAATAACACACCAAGAATGGCATCCCAATATTTGCCTACAAATTGCAAAATAATTTAGCAGCACTTTAAACCTACATATTAGATATCAATCTGCATTGCCCAGCTATTGGAATTCTTATGCAAAGATACCCAGAACAATATAGGCGATGCCCTAGGAAATATGAGCAAAAATGAGGGTTTTGTCTTGCTTGTAGGCTTCATAAATTTGCTTGTCAAACCTTGGGGATTGATCAACTTTTCCAACCTGCAAATAAACATCCCCAATCTGCCCTCGATCAGTCTCTGAATGCCTAATAAACCACTTAAAGCTGTCAAACCTTGGAAATATGAATTCAAATAAGCGTATGTATAATCTTTGGATGAGATTATCAACTGAGTACCCTTGGATGATGTCTCACACTTGCAGACACCGTTCCTCTTGAGAGTATTCATTCTCAAAAGTCTAGATTTTCAGCAGCAAACCCTTGCTCTTGAAAAAGCTTCAACAATTTGCAAATGATCCATGATAAATGAAAATGCACTAAGTGTGCTTTTTATATGCACACCAAAACCCTCATTTGGCTTGTTTTTAATAAATCATTAAATATAAATGATTTTGTTGCTTTATCATATTCCCAAAGTTGGCGTGTCATTTGGCATAATAATTAAATATTTTATGACAATAATATATTAAATGCACACTTGACCCCTTATATCCCCTTCAATCATAAAGATATTTAATTTAATTAACTATATTAAAAGTCAATGCTAGACTAGATTTTAATTAATTAAACAAAATCATTAAACTCCATTAAATGCCAAATATCAAACCAACAACTGATCTTGCCAATTTCCCAGATATAACCATTGTGCCCTCTGACCATCCCAATGACTTACCATAAATAGTATGGACCCAAACCTTCAAGTGACTTGTATAAATAGAGCCTAGAAGACCTCTGGAAGGTAAACCATAAATAAATTGATGCACTAAGATGGAGAGTACTGAAATAGACACCCAAAGGGTCAGCTAAATAACCTTGAATCACCCTCAAAGAGCCCCCTAATCACCACATTAGCCTATGGGGACCACTAATAATAGACTAACCTTGAAAAACTGATGCCTAGGAAGGTGAAAAAAATGGGGACATTACAAGAACGTAGGGGGAAACGAAAGTTGCATAGTAACCCCATAGCTGATTTGTTCAATGTGCAACTGAAGGACGAGATAGATGATGCCATTGACAAGTTCTTTGTTAATGGCATCCCATTTCATGTAGTTCGATCTCCTCATTATAAGGAGATGATGTTGATGGTAGCAAGGGGAGGACCATCATATGTGCCACAAGGTGAGACCAAATTAAGGACCACAGTCTTGGATAAGAACTATTCCAAGTTCAATGTGTTAATGGAGAAGATGAAGGAATGTTGGGTATAGACTAGATGTAGCATAGTCATGGATGGGTGGATGGACATTAGTCATCATCCACTCATCAATATCATGGTTACATGTACAAAGGGCCTATATTTTCTTAAGGTAGTTGATTGTACAGGGCATCACAAAGATGCTGATTTTCAATTCCAAATCCTTAAGGAGGTTATTGAGGAGGTTGGGCCACAAAATGGGTCCAAGTCGGGAACATGTGTGCAAAAGTGCAGGGAAACTTATTGAGGCATCTTAAAGACATATTTGGACTCCATGTTGCGTGCATGCAATGAACAATGCACTCAAGGACATGGGGAAGGTTGAATGGATCTAGATAGTGGTTCGTGATGCTAGAGATGTGCAGATGTTTATCTTCAACCACCACACTCCACATGCACTCTTCAGGAACTTCTCTAAGAAAGAGTTCTTGAAACCTGTTGAGACCAGATATGTATCCCATTTCATTCTCTTGAAGAGAATGCTTGAGTTGCAAGAGTCACTGCAAAACATGGTTATAACAGCATATTGGAATCGGTGGGCCCAGTCCAGGACAAATCAGGGGAGGAGGTTGAAGGATATAGTGAAGAGTGATATGTTTTGGAGTGATGCCAAATATATACTCTATCATTGAACTAGTTTTCCAGGTCATCAGATATGGGGATGGGGATGCACCTACCCTTGGAGATGCGTACAAGTGCATTTGATTCTATGCTTGACCAAATGAGGGATGTCGTATGAGAGGACTCCACATTGGCTTTCTACACTGAGCACATTCAACCAGTCATCCAGTGGAGATGGGATAAGCTCAACACTCCCTTGCACGTGGCTGCCTATGAATTGAATCCTAAGTGATACAATACTAGGTTTGGTAGAGTTACATCGATATAGGATGCTAAGGTGAAGGAAGGGTTCTTTATCTGCATTAAGAAGATGTATGATCCTTTAGATGCAAGCCAGATTCGCACTGAGTAGACCAAATTTGCCACTCTTACTAGTTATTTAGAGGTAGACAAAATGGATATGGCAGAAGAGGACCCAATTTTGTGGTGGAACTGCCATGAACCCAAATGCAAGAGCACTACTCTAGCCATTCGATTGCTATCTCAGGTTTGTAGTTCTTCAACTGTTGAGTGGAACTGGTCTACCTATAGCTTCATCCACTCTCTTAAGAGGAACAAACTTACCTCTAGGAGAGCAAAGAAGCTTGTGATTGTACATAGTGCTTTGTGCCTCATTGACCGCAAGATGTGTGTACAAAGAGAGTCCAACAACATGATGGGATGTTGTAATGTCCCCAAATTTTTAGTAAGCAACTTAATTTAATTAATTAATTAAGTGGTCCTAGAATTTAAATAATATTATAAAGGATCTTTAATTAATTAATAAAAGGGGGGGGAATTAATAAAATAATAAATAATGTTTGTCGGCCTATTTGTAACTTTCGAGAAACCTCTTGGAGGCCCTTATAAGGCTTTGGCTGGCACCGTAGGTAGATGTCGTGGAGTTTATGTTTTCTTTTAATTTCCAGAAGCTGAAGGCTAAAGGTGGTTTATACGCAGTTTCGGAGGTGGAAGACCCTCCCTATTTTGTAATCACAATTTTAGTGGTTAGCAACCACCTTAGTTTGCTGTTGGAAATATCATTCCGATATTTCACATTGTGCTACAAATTTGTGAAGTCTTCATTCGAAGACAAATTTCTATTTGACAATGATATCTGATATTGTGTTCTGAATAATATTCATAATCAAAGCATTCCAGTATTCCAATATTGTGTTCGTGGCATGGTTATTTATCTTTGTAGCTCTTAGCGCCGAACATCTTGTATTTGTCTGTGATCAATTATCCGTGAAAAAATGATTGTGCGTTCTATTTCATCATTTGGCGGATAGTGAGTAAACAAACTTGCGTGGCCGTACGACAGTGGGTGAGCCGTACACAAGAGCTGCGAAGAGGGACCGTACGGGAGAGACCAAGCAACCATACAGACGGAGGGAATCATCGTACAACTGGAACCATTCATTGTACAGGTGGGACCCACAATCGCTGTATAGTGAAACATAGTCACCGTATGGAATATCTTGGCACACAAGGAGGTGTCGTACGAGGTGTGTGCCCTACGGTGGGAGAGTGCTGTCGGGAGCTCACGAAGAGAGGGTTGTATAGGGAAAGATTTTGACCGTACGGGGTAGCGAAATCTCCTTGTGGGTGGAAGACAAGGTTGTATGGGTGATTTACCATACAGGGTGACCTTGTTGAGAAGTGACTTGTGTGGAATGGTGGTGTTGTAGGGTGTACGGTGCGGGAATAGGTGATTGTACAGGCTCGGGACATTACAATGGTATCAGAGCTGGTGATTCTGCTAGCTTGTCGGGAAAATCATGACACCGAGTGATGGACAATGGTGGTTAAATGCGCTACAACGGAATGGCAAAGAGCTCAGTGATGGTGTTGATCTTCCATTAGATATATTGGAAGCAAGTTTGAGTAAGGTGGAGTACTTACCTTCAAGATTTATACAGAGGATCCTTGATCCGATTAAGATCGCCTTAAGACAACCCAATTCGTTGAGACACCATGACTAGGAAATTAAGCTAGCAGCTACTTCATGCTTGAGTGAGATTTTGAGAATCTCGTCTCCTCGAGTACCGTATGATGATGACACCATGACAACGATATTGCACTTGAGCCTTGACAACTTTCAGAGCCTTGATGACATCAGTAGTGATCCATTTGCTAGGAGATTTACCATACTGGAGATCTGTGCAAAAGTCAAAGTAAGTAACCTCCTCTTAGATCTAGGGTTGCAAGATTTGATCCACTATATGTTTCATCACTTTTTGGTCATGATAAAGGAGCACCATGATAATAAGATATTTTCTGCCAAGGAGAGTATTATGATTTATGGATGTAATATCCCAACCTGTCATAACTATGCTATGGGCTATTCATAATCAAGAATGCATCCCTTCCATTGCGGCATGTAGATTGGTCAATAATTTATTCAAGCATTATGAAGAAAAATCGAAGCCCCAATTGCACAAGGCTATGGAGGTTGTTCATGACAATAAGATTTATGAGGAAGATGAAGAGCCACATGAGAATATGCAAGAATCTGCTACTACGCTTACAAGTGGAGAAAACCTAAGCCTACATGAGATCAACATGGTTGAAGAGGGTACTTGCATGGAGCTTGCCAAGTCAACATTGATTGATCAATTACATGGAGACACAGACTCTGCCATTGATCCTTTTCATGTGCAACGTCCACAGTTTGTTGAGTATGGAATTCTTCCTTTTGTAGAACATGTGGTAGACATGATCGTTGCTTTTCAGAAAGAGTGACATCTATATAGGAAGAACAAGTTGCAAATGAGTTTTGAGATTCCAGACCAACATTTTTGGGAAGTGATGGATTGGCATAGTGGCATAACAACTTGGAATCCAGGCATCGTTGTGTTTGATGATGGGCTTCACTGGGATCCTAATGACTTTGGGCATGGCAATTTTTATATCAGAGTGGTGCAGCGGAAGCTTGATGGAGATTTACTCTTCTCACTTACTTCTAGGTGTGTGCACATGGTCATGTTGTGGTAGGGAGATTTCAGTGGATACGGCTATGGGTGTCCGTAGTTGGTTTGGGACCTTGGAGCTTCCCAATGGGCAAACCGTTTGATGATGGATTTCTTGAGGGCAAGCAATCTTTGGACGACAAGGATTTGTAATGTCCCCAAATTTTTAGTAAGCAACTTAATTAAATTCATTAATTAAGTGGTCCCAAAATTTAAATAATATTAGAAAGGACTTTTAATTAATTAATAAAGGGGGGCAATTAATAAAATAATAAATAATGTTTGTCAGCCTAGTTGTAACTTTCGAGAAACCTCTTAGAGGCCCTTATAAGGCTTTGGCTGACACCGTAGGTAGATGTCGTGGAGTTTATGTTTTCTTTGTATTTCCGGAAGATGAAGGT
Organism: Thuja plicata; assembly: GCA_018584345.1. Classification (NCBI taxonomy): domain Eukaryota; kingdom Viridiplantae; phylum Streptophyta; class Pinopsida; order Cupressales; family Cupressaceae; genus Thuja; species Thuja plicata. The sequence continues at coordinate 2,207,764 of MU225886.1, forward strand.
GGTTTGTATGCAGTTTCGGAGGTGGAAAACCCTCCCTATTCTGTAATCGCAGTTTCGGTGGTTAGCAACCACCCTAATCTACAGTTGGAAATATCATTCTGATATTTCACACTGTGCTACAAATTTGTGAAGTATTCATTCGAAGACAAATTTGTATTTCACTGTGATATCTAATATTGTGGTTTGAATAATATTCATAATCAAAGCATTCCAGTATTGTGTTCGTGGCATGGTTATTTATCTTTGTAGCTCTCAATGCCAAACATCTTGTATTTGTCTGTGATCAATTATCCGTGACAAATTGATTAACTGTGCGTTCTATTTCATCAATTGGTGGATAGTGAGTAAGTTAACCTGCGTGGACATACAACAGTGGGTGAGCCGTACGCAAGAGCTGCGAAGAGGGACCGTAGGGGTGAGACCAAGAAACCATACGGACGGAGGGAATCACTGTACGACTGGAAGCATTCATCGTATGGGTGGGACCTGCAATTGTTGTATGGTGAAACATAGTCACCGTACAGAATATTGGGGCACACAAGGAGGTGTCGTACGGTGGGAAAGCGTTGTCAGGAGCTCACAGAGAGAGGGTCGTACGAGGAAAGATTGACTGTACGGGGTAGCGAAATCTGCCTGCGGGTGGAAGACAAGGTCGTACGGGTGATTTACCGTACGAGGTGACCTTGCTGAGCGATGACTTGTGTGGAATGGTGGTGTTGTAGGGTGTACGGTGCGGGAATAGGTGATTGTACGGGCTCGGGACATTACATATGTAGAGCCAAAAGAGCTAGCATAGATTGATGAGGATGCTACAACTTTAGATGCAAGGTTGGTTGGTGTTAGTTTGGTGGAGCTTGACCATGAGGAGTCTAGTAGTTTCAGTGATGAGGATTTTGCCTTAGGGGATGATTAGAGGCCTCCCTTCACTACATTTTGACATTTTGTAATCATCTTTGTGACATTTTCGATATAGTAGAAATCTCCAATTTGACATTTTCATTTGTCAGAATTTTATTTAGTATTCAAGTATTTAAAATTTTAGTGTTTAGTATTTGCAATTTTGCTATTTTACTAATTTGCCAAAGTTTCATTCGAAATTTAATTCTTATACATCTTTTTATAACTAGTTTTTCAAGTAATATGTACATTAACGTCACCCCCTCCCCCCTGTCATTGTCCCCCTGCCGTCCTTGAACTTAGGCCCTTGGTCCCCCATCCCCTCGTCCTGAAGTTCTGTGGAACACTAAGATGATTAAAGTTGTATGAACACTATCTTGGATTCATTGAGCATGGTTCTTTCCATACCTTGGAGGACTCTATTTTTTTTCGACTACTCCATTTTGGTGTGGAGTTCTTGCAACTGAATGTTGTCTCCTTATCCCACACTTTTCAGAATATTCTTCAAGCTCATTTGAGGCAAATTATCCTCCTCTGTCAGATTTAAGGCACTTGATCTTCAACCTTGTTTCATTCTCTTCTAAGGCTTTGAATGCCTTAAAATTCTCAATTGCTTCAAATTTTTCTTTGTGAAAGGCTACCCACATCATCCTGGAATAGTCATCAATTAACAACATAAAATAACTCACCTTGCAAGCATTTCATCCTTGTGGGCCCACACAAATCAATGTGAACAAGTTCCAAAGGCTTTGATGTAGAATACTCCTTCGAATTGAAGCTTGTCATTGTTTCTTTGAAACTGAGGCTTTATCTTCCTTTCATTTTTTTTTTCTTCTTGTTTTTGGCTTTCTTCCCTTTCATTCTCTTCTTTGTTCACCTCCTTGCTTACTTTTTTGTTCGAACTTTTAAGGGCCATGACATAATTCTTACTATCGAACTTATTTTGTGAGCTTTCACCATCAAAACAATGACCACTTTTGATAAATAGTGATCTTTGTGAGTTAATAAGATCTTCTAACATTTCAAAACTCTTATCAAACTTAAAGTTTCTGTTGAGCTTCTCTTTAAACTTTTCTAGCTCCTCCCTTAGGGAAACAATTTCCGATTCAAGCTTCTCACATTCTGAGATTTTTGCTTTTCGCTACTTTTTGAAAACATCATTAATGCATTTGGCTTCTTTAGCTTGAGTATTGTCTTTTCGGATTTTCACCATCTTCTCAAATTTGATCCTTCAACTTTCAGTTCCTCTTCTTCAGTCTTTTCATTTCGTCGATGGCAACAGTATGTTCTTCCTCAAGATCTGCTATAGTATCGTCCGATCTTTTGGTTTTCTCACTTTCTTTATCTTTGCTGCTTGGAGCTTCTTCTTTCATTTCCATGACCATGAAAAGAACTTCTCTTTTCCTCTCTGAAAAGCTTCCATCACTTTCAGATATGGTAGTAGTTCCTTGGGAATATAGGCTCTTCTTGTGTCTTCAAAAATTCTTCTTCTTGGATTTTCCTTGTGTACTTCTTGCTATGATGGTTTTTCTCGTCTTTTCTCTTGTTGTAATATATTTCTTCTTCTTCACTGCTTTCATATCCAACCTATGGCATTTGGCATCATAGTGACCTATATTACCACTATTAAACATTTAAGAACATACTTTCCTTTGCGCTTGCTAGATCCTTTATTGAATTTATTTACAAAGTTAGCTTCTTCCTCGTCACTTGAACTTTTGCTTGTTGGAACTTTGTTCGTCATTCTTCTTCATGCTTTGAAAACAACTTCTTGTTTTGATGTTGTTCCATTCCTAGTCCTCATTTCTTATGCCATAAGAATGCCATGCAACTCATTCATCTTCAAGGTGTCTAGATCCTTCATTTCTTCAATGGCCGAATCCCTTGCATCTAATCTCAAAGGGAGAGATCTTAATACTTTTTGCACAATAAGCTCATCCTCAATTTTTTCCATAAGACCACAAATTGTGTTTATGATTTCATCCGCACGAAGAAAGTAGGTAGCAAACCTTTATTTATCCTTCATTTTCAAACTTTCAAGTTGTCTCCTGTGGGTTTGGAGCTTAGCCTTTTGCACTTGGTCGTCTCCTTCATAAGTCTTTTGAAGCTTATCCCACATTTCCTTTCCCGAAGTGCAATGCATGACTTTGACAAATTCGGATTCGGTTAGCCCACTTTGGATTGCATTCATAGCTTTAGCATTGTTCTCGCTTTCCCTTTTTCGGCTTGATCGGTAGGTGGAGTAGATGGTGCCACATAGTCGTCCACAACTGATTGCCATATATCAAATCCATGAGACATCAAATAAGTGCACATTCTTACTGTAAGAACCCCGTTGGTTCTACCATTGAACAATTGGAACTGCTAGAAGTTGTTGCAAATTTGTATTGTTCTTTTGGTATTTATCAGTTTTATGCCTTTTTTGTGTGCTTTTCCAATATATGAAAACAATGCATGAAAGACAACTAACTATTGCAAGACAACGCACAAGAATTTTAATTTTTATGGATTATGCCAGTTGATTTAAATACTTCATAATTCAATGCTAGAAATGAAACTACCAACAATATGGAACCTGATATATACATGCAACCTTGAAATATTAATCCAATCTGATATGCAGCTTGCCACAATGGAAAGATCGTGTCTAGGAAGCTAAGTCTAGACGAATCTGTTGTTTCAATCTGACAAATGCCACCTCAAACCCTTAATGTCACCCTTAATAGCTCCCGGGGCTCCTTGGACAGAATGCGGCTGCCTTCACTAATGCCAAACACTGGTCTCTTGGGCTGCGATATGGTATTTAGCTGCTCCTTTATTCTATACTAACAATCTGAAATGAAATAATGATAGCAAACCCCCAAATTCATCACCAATTATCTCCAGATAGTGGTCGTGTTATAGACACCTTTAGATATTCTTATCTCCATAGTACGAATGGATGAGAGTTCATTGTGCTTTGGGACCTGAGTGATGACAGGGCTAGGACTACAGTTCGGACGGGTCTCATTGACTAGCTTCACCACTTTAGGAATGGTGAAGTTGAGTAGCAGAAGTCTGAGGATGTTCTTGCAGGTAGGCTTCTATTCAGAGTTTGGGATCCTTCTAGTGCATCGGGATTTCGGACAGGGCTCGCAGAGGAGTTTTGGGATGTGTACATGGTGCTGCATACATATGGTTTTGTTGTTGATCCTCTTGCGCATGATCTCTTTCAGGTGCACAGTGCAGTTGCGCACGTGTTGGTCAGTGTGTATGGCAGCTCACTTTGCGTAGTCTGGGGAAGCAAGCTTTGTCAGCCTTCCAAGTTGCTACCCTATGAGATGTTCACTCCTGCGACATCTAAAGTCGGATTCACTTCCGTTTGGCAGCTTTTGTCAGTTAGATTGCTGATGATGTTGCAGGAGCTAGTTGGTGATCGTAGGGACATTACATAGGTCTACTCTTGGGATTCGGGTGGACTGGTGTGTTTTTGTTTTTGGTATTGCTTGGGGACAAGCAATTTCAGGAAGGACAGACTGTAATGTCCCTTTTTTCTGAAGCATCAGAGTTTGAGGAATTAGCCTATTATTGTGACCCTCGTAGGCTAATTATTTTGGATAAAGGGTTTTTTGAGGCAGAGGTTTGGTTAATGGAGGTTCTTATCTTCTCCAAAATTTTGTATGTTCCATTTTGGTCTTCGTTTGGCTCAGATTGGACTTCGTTTGGGCTCAGTTTCATATACTTACTATCTATAGTAAGTCTGAGCTTGATCGAGAAGGACCCTTTCTAGTTTTAGAAAGTGCATTTGGTCATGTGGGGAAATATTAGGTGTGACTCCTGTTTCAAACGCCATATTTAAAGCATAAGTATTTTGGGAGTTATTATTATTTTAGTGGCCAAATTATTATTTAATCATTATGAACTTGACATTTTATGAAGAGAAATTCTGAGTTTCGAATGGAGACATGAAGGTTTGTTACAACAAGTGAAGAATTGTTAATTCTTCTCTGCTATTGCGCTTTGAGTGGGTTTTCACTGACCTGCAAATTGTGTGAAGTATTCAATCAGCATTGTGGATTCTTAGAAGACAATCGTTTGGGGTTTCGAAGCCATTAAAGAAGATATAGACTGGAGTTCTCAGCCGCCATTCTCAGGGAGATTGTCATCGGTTTTGCTTGTGGTGTGAGCACCCATCATCAGCAGCCGCCATTCTTTCTATTTGTAATGATCCGAAGTAGATCCTGCGCTAATCTAAAACTAGTTTCATACGAATTTTGTCAAGTGTTTAATTTCAATGTTTGCCTGTGCTTCTTTTTCTAGAATTGTTTGGTGTGCAGAGGAGTTTGGTTTACCAATCACAATGATACCAGCACATATTCCAAATGTCAGGAGAGTAATGAAGAACTAAATATAACATTAATATACACGATTCATTGACAGTTCAGATAAGTAATGTCCATCGTACAATAAACCATTTTTTCTTTCCCTAGATTTAACAATAAAATTTTAATGCAAAGATGTGGCAGCCACCACTTACAAGAGATCTCCAGCATGGACCTGTCGCCTTCAGCAATGCTGGAATGCCAAGCATGTGCGGCAAGGACCAAGACTTCGACGTTGAATGCATTATCACATGTGGCCTCCGTACTCACATCCCTCATACAGGAGGAAACTGGCATCTCCTGTACCAGCCCCGTCACATGACTGCTGCTATCCTGATCTGTACAATCTGTCTCCATCCCCTCAAGGCAATCCTCAAAGGTGGTATCCTCCTATAAAACTGAACTAGAGTCATTGACTGACTCGATAATACAATTGGGTGTGGTAATGACATCCACTGCAGTCGTCATCTCCTGACGTATCACAATGTCATCCACACTACAACAAGATAGCTCCTGGCTCTCGCCTACCCTATCTGAGAGGTGTGCTGCCTCTCGCTCCGATGCTACACTATGACAGTTGATATATACATCTCCGATGACAAGTCCATCCTCAAGAGCAACTGGACCATCAGAGGCAACTACTGCATCCACTGCAGCAACTACACGGGAAGCCTCAACCTGCTGAAGCTCAGTCCTGCGGTCTACCACTGGTATTGGCATGTCCACCTGTCTATCATCAGCTCCATGAATATGTGTCGTATTATATACGGGTGGGTCTACATCTCGGACACCTGTCAGGGAAAGCTCAAGCTTCCTGCCCTGTAATCTCGATGACGACCTACGAAAAGCAGAAACCATGTACCTAGCTGCCCTATCCACCATCTTTGGATCCGACAGACTGTTTGCCAGCCTCTGCTGATAGAGTCTAAGTCTCTCCGTCAATATATCTATCTTGTCATTACTCCGTGTACTGCTGCGCCGACTCTCAGAACTAAGCCGCCTGTATCTCTCCATAATTGACTTCTCAAATAATAATAAAATTAATGAACCCAATTTCCCTGCAGGCTGGCAGGAAACCGCTCTGATACCATTGTAAGAACCCCTTGTGGCTCTAACTTTGACAAACACTGAACTGTGGTTTAATTCTTGATGTTTGACAATTTGTCAAACACTTTGCAGGCAAGCTCTGATACCACTGTAAGAACCCCTTGTGGCTCT
>MU225886.1:2215203-2229092 GCA_018584345.1 Thuja plicata
ATGCCAAATTCAGTGGATATTTCACCACCTCAAATGGTTGCAACACTGAAGAATTGACGCTCTCCAATGGCTAACTGAAATCAGAAACCCTTGGCTTCTTCTCCCAAATTCATATCAAAATGCAATTCACAATTATCCCATCCTCTACTTCACAAATGAGCCTGTATTTATAATCCCTGGGTCTCCAAAGTTTCCAAAAACCATCATCAGTTAACTGCTCTTCATAATATAAACTTCCAAAACATTATAATAATAATAAAGTATTATTATTATTATAATATCGCCTTATTATTAATTAACAACATATTGTTATTAATTAATACAAGTAATTATCAAATATAATTCTGATGACGATTCCTGCAACACCTGCCATACTGACTGACCAACATGCTCATCACTGCCCTGCCAAAAATGGCAACTGCCAAAAATAGACTTACTATAAATAGTAAGTACCCAGTCCAAGAACTACATAACTGATTATCGTCTGGGGAATTGACCACTGCCGATACTGCCCTGTCAGAAGTGGAAACTGACCACTGACTTACTAAAAATAGTAAGTCCAGACTTACTAAAAATAGCAAATCTGCCAGCTAGGACCCTCAAAACCCTGCATCAGCTCACGAGGGTCATGATGATGAGCTGAGCAAGTCACTGTCACAACCTGCTAAAAATAGGGTCATCATAGTAATACAAGTGAAATAAATAAGGCTCCCAACAAGTTGTCAATACAAACTACCATCAACCAAAGGAGAAGAACACTAAACCTTAAGTTTGACTCTAGGAAGTAAGGGAGTCAAAGCAATTTTGTAGTTGACCATGTGAAACCTCTAGAGAAAATCTAGAGCATACTTGGATTGTGTAATAGTGATCTTAAAATCAAACTAAGATATCTCAATTATGAGAAAATAATGCAACAAGCCCAAGTCAATCATCAAAAACCTAACATGGAGGGCATCTTTCACTACCGCAATGGATGAAGAACTTGTCATGATCAATAGGTCCTCAAAATAGAGACAAAAAAGAGGATTAAACCATCCTGCTACAAAAGTAGGCATTTGAATCTAAACGAAAACAAGAGAACCTCACTATGAGAAGGAAGTTATCCATCTTGGCATGCCAAGCACGAGTGACTCATTTTAGACCATAGATAGATTTCCTAAGTTGCAAACCAAAGTAGAGTCCTTAAGATATCCTTGTGGTTGCTCCATGCATTTCGCCTCCTCAAGGTCTCCATGGAGAAATGCACTCTTCACATCCATTTGGTGAACCTCCCATTGATGTGTTGTTGTGATCACAAGTGTGAGTCAAATAAAATTCATCTTTGCAACAATTCCAACTTTCGTAGAGTAATCACTACTAAGAACTTGGTAAAAATTCTTTGCAACTAATTGTGTCTTACACTTATCCACTAACCATCTACCATAAATTTTATTCAATAGATCCACTTGCATTGAATATGTTTTCTTCTCTTAGGAAGAGAGACAAGATCCCAAGTGTGGTTCCTAATAAAGGAATTATACTCCTACATAGCAGCATCCCACTTAGAAATACCAAATGCCTCATGAAAAGACTATGGACGAAGGCACTGGCAATGCTGACATGCGAAGGCACGAAAATCTATGAGCGAGTCCACTTTGTGTATGTGGATCCCAAACTCGTCACCTTTAGCTTGCAATGCCTCTCAAGCCCAAAGTGACCTAACATTGAAAAATCTGTTGGAGTATTATCAACCTTTGAATGATGACTAGGAGGGGAAGAAGGTGAATCTGCAAAATTGCTCTCAACATTTGAAGTGGAGGAAGAAGACTAATCTTTTGAAATTTTCCTAGGTGGATCTAAATCCTAAAAAGATTTTAAATCTAGCCCAAGTGTAATGTCCCCATTTTTATGTCATACTGTTTCACGAGTGTTGGCCAGTTTTCAAGATAAGTCTCCTGGTGAGTCGGGATAATTCTAATGTTCTTGAAGAGCTCGATTTCGAGTTTTCTTGGTATAAGGTGATGGTTTGGAGTTCACTTGGCTTTCAAGATTGCGGTGACACTCTTTGTAGTGTTTTGGATCTTCTAGGTTGTTCTCCACAATTCTTGGAGGACACTGCTATTTTTAGTGAGTGCTCCCTTTGGCACCCAACATCATTCTTCAACATTGGTTCCATCTTGGAGTGTTCAGTTTTAGTTTTTGGTGCCTTGATGGTGCTTTCCACAATGTGGTGTGAATTTTAAATTAATACACTAAAACTATAAAGTTAATGTTAAAATATTTACTTTAGTGCTTTAATTTAATAAAGCTATGTTTTGTCTCCCTCAAGTGGACATCTAGGGGAAAGGGGGACATAGACATAAAGATATTTTTGAAGTGCAATCCTAAATTCCTTGTTTTCCCTCCAAATTCGTAAAAGGAGGATTTTGGCTCTCATTTGGATTATTCAAAGTTGCACACATAACATGATGCTATTAGAGAGAATAGAGAGTTATTCTAGAGTTTGATTGGAGATGGAAAACCTCATCAAAAATCATTAGTTTCAGTGGCGAAAGATCCACCCTAGCTAGTAGAGTGATTGTTGTCCGGGGAATTGGTAGTTAGACGGTTAGCCCATCTGAGGGAGTTACACGGATGCGACGGTTCACCTCGCATCCCCTCGGACATTATATGTATGCTTCTATCTCCTCAGTAAGGATATGTGGGAATACTCTTGTACTGAATAGTATGAATCAATAAAGATAATTCTGTTACGCTTTCTTTGAGTACTTTACTTTATATGTATCTATTCAATTCCGTTTACCTGTAAGGGCAAACAGTGATTTCACATAGGTATCACCTTGGGTTTCTTAGCTTTTTTCAGTTTTGGGGTTTTTGTAGATGAAGATCTTCAAGGTCAATTAATTTGGAGGTTTGGTGCAAGTTTGTGTTTGATTTGGAGAAGGTCGTAATCTCTCTTGGAGTTGATAGAGCTGTGTATGGAGTCTAAACTTTCTGGGCATTGAGCTAAGGGGTTCAAAATACCTAGGTGATTGTTTTAAGAGCCTCTTTTGAGTATTTAACATGTTCAAATTACATAAGAGGATTGTACAGGAGGAGTTGGCTGCACACCTTGGCTATGGAGGGTGGCGTGAATTTTCTAGGTATATTGTTGGTCTTTGGTCTCAAAAATTCTATTTATCTGATTTCCCACTGTTTTGCAAGTTGGAGGAAATGCTTATGGAAGGTATGGGTGATTTTTCTAGTTCGACTGTACACAATACTTGGAGTTTGATCACGTGTTAGCGCTTTTGGGGTGGGATTTTGTGGTTAGAAGAAACAATAATTACCTAGGGATTGGGGCATTTAAGTCCCGTTTGGCTTTCAGACCTTTGATTGTTGTACGACTGAAAATTGAAGGTGTTTGAGGATTAATTTCCTATTCGCCCTTGATGCAGAGTGGGCAACAAGAAGAATGGCAAAACCCTATGAACCAATCCTCCCTTTGAAATCAACTTCTACTTCAATCTCCAATTGAGTTTCTCAATATACATATATCATGGACAGTCATGAAATTCACACTTCTATGGAGTGACAAGGATTCCTATGGCTTAGGACACTCCTAGCCTTCTGAACAAGTTTGAGCACTTCACACCAAGTTTAGATTCACCAAGCAACAAACAGTCCTATTTGCTAGTAGCCCTAACCAGTCAATTTTTTGAGGACAACTCCTAACTTCTCCAAAGAATCCTTTGAACAAAATAGGGATTCAGATACCCTTGATGAACCTTGGACAAAACCCAAGAGATCAAATCTTGACTCTGCTCCTGCACCTCCAAACCCTCGCCAAAGGACACAAACCTAATAAGCCTAATTAGGACTGGTTTCCAAAGGGGGTCTTAAGAAATGGGTTCACAGAACCAACCCAATCACTTGGATATGTTCTTCTATCCTTAACTGCATTGAATCCACCATTCAATTGATCCCTACCACTCATTGGTGTGACTTTCCTACCTATTCTTGTGTCTAGACTAAACACATGGACTTGTTTAGCCTAGGGCCTGGTGGGAAAATCACCAACCCGTGCACCCTGATCCTGCCCTTCAGGATTCCTAAAGTACATCCCGCTAACTTGCATTCCACCAGGATTCATAGATTTTCCACGGTGGGGTTGCAAGTTAGGGCTCCATCTTTGACTGTTCCCTATAAACAAGGGTTTTTTGGACTGTTTTCACCAAACTGAACACAACTCTTGCCAAACTCCACCAAATTGGTTCAAACCAATTGCATTAAGACCAAAACTCATAGTACTATGCAAAACCTTCAAAACTTTATCTAATACAATCACCTATCAGATTGAGCAGTACGAATATCAAACAAATTTGAGCAAAATCAGAGTTCCTTTATTCAAATCTCCACCAAGTTCGTACAATCTCAACCAACCTTTCATGCATGGTCTAAAAGGACTCAAATAGACCCATACCAAAGGCTACAACTATTTTTTCAAATGGTTGTGGTCGTTGCATCCATGTAAATTGCCTTCCGCGAAATGGCGAAAAATCGCTATTTCGCCACCCTCAATGTGCTGCTCTGCGAAATGGCGAAAATGCTTCTAAATGAAGTTGTAGGCTCTTGTAAACCTTACCAAACATCGTTTAAGCCTAGACCTACCTTCAAACCACCTAAAGACCCTATTGTAACCCTTAGTGTACCCTTTGGTCTAATTAGGACTCTAGGTTTATACAGCACCTTAGAGCCTATTAGCCTTACAAAATGGGTCATTTGCATTATTGATTACATTATGGGTGATCCCACTGGATCCAATCCTTTATGCCTATCTACCAAGCACTTGATTTACATTTAGGGTTCCCTGCACCATACTCCAAGGGCCAGAAAAACTCAAGTCCCTTAAGTTGGCAAATCTGATACTATAACTCCAGTTTGTTCAATGGCGTTAGCAATCATCCAAGTGGCATCTTCTAGGGGTTGATGCTTCCACTTGATCAGATATTCATAGTATGTATGCCTCCTTGTTTGCTTACTGACTCTTTTGTCAAGGACACTCTCTATCTCAGGTCTGGGTTGTTTAGGTAGATCTTGTTTCAAATCCTCATTGCTCTCCTCAGGTTGACCTGTAGCACAAACATCACTAACAGTACCCTTATATGCATAAATGTCAACAACATTAAAAATAGGAGAAAGACTAACATTAGAGGAAGATCAATTTTGTAGGCATTGTTGCCACACTTCTTGAGGATCTTGAATGGACCTGTCTTCCTCATCATTAACTTAGTAAACTTCTCTTTTGGAAGCCTCTCCTTTTTGAGATGAATCATCACCATATCTCCCACTTGAAACTGCACATCCCTTCTCTTTTTGTCTGCTGCTTGTTTGTACTTCTCAATGGTATGTGTCAACTTATCCCTCACTTGTTGATGAATATCTCTCATTACTTCTGCAAAAATCTTCTGCTTGTACACTTCTCCTTTCTAAGTCTTTCACATCTCTCAATTCCAAAATACCTCTTGGGTGTGTCCCATAAACAATTTGGAATGGGCTCAAACCAGTGCTCCTATTCACTAAGTCATTGTAGGAGAATTCTGCTTGGGGAAGGATAGAATCCCAAGTTGCTTCATGCTCCTTTATCAAACACCTTAATAGGTTCCCAAGTGACCTATTAACTACCTTTGTTTGTCAATTAGACTGAGGATGATAAGCTGAAGAAAATGACAAACTTGTACCCAGCCTCTTCCAAAGAGTTCGCCAAAAGTGTCCAATAAATTTAGAATCCCTGTCTGAAATGATAGATAATGGTAGACCATGAAGTCTTACTACCTCCTTGAAGAAAATACCTACAAAATGGGATGCATCATGAGTAGTTATAAAAGGTAGGAAGTGGGCCATCTTGGAAAATCTGTCCACCACAACATATATACTGTCATAACCCAGTTTTGTTCTTGAAAGTCCTAGCACAAAGTCCATGCTCACTGAATCCCATGGTTGACTTGGAATTGGTAAAGGAGTGTACAACCCTACATTTGAACTAATCCCTTTAGCCTTTTGACAAACCATGCACTCTTCAACAAACTCTCTGATGTATGTCTGCATCCTTGGCCAAAAATTAAACCTCCTAACAAGTTCAAGTGTCTTATCAATCCCATAATGTCTTGATAGACTTCCACAATGCTTTTCCCTTACAATGTTTTCTCTCATTGAACATCTAGGAATGCGAAGTTGACTCCCTTTGAACATTAAACCCTCTTGCAAAATAAAATCAGAGAGCTCCATGTGATACTTGTCTCCCATTTCCATGCATATCTGATATGCTTCTTTGAAATCTTCATCTTCTGGATACATGTCCTTCATTGAACTGATCCCAATGCTTTCCAATTGAATTTCCTTTACCGTCAGATTTCTTCTACTAAGAGCATCAACCACCTTATTGGCTACCCCTTTCTTGTGCTTAATAGTGAAAGTGAAGGCTTAAAGATATTCCATCCACTTCATGTGTCTATGATTCAACTTCTCTTGCCTGTTCAGAAAACTCAATGCATGATTGTCAGTAAAGACTACAAATTCGTTGGGTAATAAGTAATGTCTCCATTTTCTCAGAGACTGAACCGTGGCATGAATTTCCAGATCATATGTTGAGTATTTTTGTTTTGCTTCATTCAGTTTCTCACCTTCTTGACTCAAAACTCCTCCTATAGCCCTATTGCTTGCATCACATTCAATTGTGAAGACCTTATAGAAATTTGGTAACAGTAAGATGGGTTGATCTGCTACCCTCTTTTTCAAATACTCAAAAGACTTATCTACGTCACGATTCCAAGCAAATTGACATTTTCTACCCCCTTTTATAGTGTCAATCATAGGGGCACATACACCACTGAAGTTCTTTATAAACTTTCTATAAAAACCTGCAAGGCCATGGAAACTCTTTACCTCACTTGCATTTCTAGGTGTTGGCCAATTCAGTCTTGCTTCCATCTTGGAGGGATCCATCTTGAGGCTGCCCTTAGAGATGAAAAAACCAAGAAATATCATCTCTTCTTGCAAGAAGACACATTTCTCCAAATTTATCTTCAACTACTCCTCATTCAACCTTTTCAACACCAATTCCAAGTGCATTAAATGTTAATTTCTATCCTTGCTAAAAATCAATATGTCATTCAAATATACTACAACAAAATGATTTATGAAAGGTTTGAGGACTTCATTCATGAGTCTCATGAATGTGCTAGGGGCATTAGAGAGGCCAAATGGCATGACCAACCACTCACAGAGACCTTCATTTGTTTTGAAAGCAGTCTTCCACTCGTCTCCCTCTCTTATCTTGATTTGGTGGTAACCACTCTTCAAATCCACCTTAGAATAGTACTTTGCTCCTCCTAGACAGTCCATCAAGTCTTCTATCTGAGGCATGGGGAACCTATATCTAATTGTGATCTTGTTTATGGCTCTGGAGTTCGTACACAACCTCCATGTCCCTTCCTTCTCTGCAGCCAAAACAACAAGGACTTATACTTTTTCTTATGATGCCTTTGTCTAGCAACTCTTGTATTTGTCTTGCAATTTCGTCATTCTGATCTGACGTCATCTTATAGGCTGCTTTGTTGGGCAATGTAGACCCAGGTATAAGGTCTATGCAATGGCCAACATCTCTATGGGGTGGTAATGTTTCTGGTATACTACCTGCAACTATCCCCTTGTATCTGTCCAACAACTCTTTCACCTCCTTGGGACCTACACCTCTCTCTTGTGTCCTGTTCTCAGTCTTCTTCTTCACAACTTCTTTTGATTTCATCACTAGGGCAAAGCATGGGGTGTCCTTGTCTTTGAGGGTCTTCATCAATTCTTTCTCATCCACTAGCATGACACTGGTTACTATGTGTTTATCCTTATCATCATCATCAAGGAGTGGGTCATAGAATAACTCACACCATCCTTAGTCATTGAATAGACATTCTTCTTACCATCATGTTGTGCACTAACATCATATTGCAAAGGTCTTCCTAAGAGTAAGTGGCAAGCATCCATCTCAGTCACATCACACAATATTCTGTCCTTATATTCACCTATTTGGATTTCAACCCAAACTTGTTCATTTATCAGGGCTTGTTGTTCTTTATTCAACCAGGAGACTTTGTAGGGGTAAGGGTGTGGGATCTTCTTCAAACCAAGCTTATTAACAATTTCTATTGATGCAAGATTATATGTTGATCCTAAATCTACTATAACTTTACACACTTTTCCACTTACCTTGCATGTGGTTTTGAAGAGAGACTTTCTTTGTGGGGGCTCCTTTGTGATTGGCACCTTCAAGAGGGTCCTATTGAACATAAGACACTCCCCTTGCTTTGGATCTGCAGGTCTTGTGTTGGAGTGTACACTTTGATCATCTTCTTCCCAAGCTAGATGGATTCTTCTTTCTCTCCCTTGACTGTTTGTTCCCAACTTCTCAGGGCATCTAAAAGATTGGTGGCCAACTTGATTACACGTGAAACATCTGCCAGTGAATACATTTGATCCTCTAGCACCAAATCTTCCTCTGCTATTGGACCTCCTTCCTCTAAAACTGCCTCTGTGACTTGACTCTCCTTCTTGATCCTGGTTATTGGATTCTCCTTGTGGCCTAGGAGATGTTCCTCTTCCACCAAATCTACCTCCTCTGAAGTTTCCTCCTCTTCCTCTATTCTGGTTATCTCCCTTTCTCCTTTGTTTTTCTTCAATTCTTAGTGCCATTTGAAAGTACTTGTGTACTGTCTCAGGATTGAAGAGACTAAGTTCATCCTGAATATTGTATCTGAGGCCATTCAGATACCTTGCCAACTTTTGCTTCTCACTTTCAGGTACTCTTTCCTTGAGGGACATCTTATGAAATTCCTTTGTGTAGGCACTTACATCTAAGTCCTTTTGTCTTAGATTTTGTAACTTCCTATGGATCATTACCTCAGAATCCTCTGGTACAAATTGCTTCTTTATCTCTGCAACCATTCTCTTTCATGAAGAAATAGGATTCTTACCTTCATTCTCTCATTCTACAAGAAGTTCCACCAACTAACGACAAAACTTTTCAACTTGGACTTGGCAGTTCTTACCTTCTGGTTCTTAGGCACTTCATCACACTCAAAGTAATTTTCCAGTGCTTCTAACCAATCCATAGTTTCCTCAGGGTTCAACTTCACAGGGAACATTGGTAAGTTTGCTTTACTCTCCTTATTTCCTACCCCTTTCAGGGCTTCAATGAAGGGTCTATGATCTACAGGTACTCTTTCTCTGGCCTGCAAAGGGGTCTCTTCTTCATCCTCATCTTCTTCTTTAGAGTCTTCTCTATCCCTTTTGTCTACCTTTCCCTTCAATCTCTCTATCTCTGCTTGCATCTTTCTACTTTCTGCCATATGGTCTCTCATTATCTTTGTGAGGTTCGTATTGGTGACCCTTGCAAGGATCTCATCACCATCTCCATCTTCTGTTCTATCTGCCATTTCCAAATCCTTTTCCCTAAGGATACTCCTAGTGCTCTAATACCACCTGACGCAGAGTGGGAAACTAGAAGAATGGCAAAACCTAATGAACCAATCCTCCCTTTGAAATCAACTTCCACTTCAATCTCCAATTGAGTTTCTCAATCTACCTATATCATGGACAGTCATGAAATTCACACTTCTTTGGAGTGACAAGGATTCCTATGGCTTAGGACATTCCTACTAGCCTTCTGAACAAGTTTGAGCACTTCACACCAAGTTTAGATTTACCAAGCAACAAACAATCCTATTTGCTAGTAGCCCTAACCAGTCAATTTTTTGAGGACAACTCCTAACTTCTCCAAAGAATCCTTTGAATAAAATAGGGATTTAGATACCCTTGATGGAGCTTGGACAAACCCCATGAGATCAGATCTTGACTCTGCTCCTGCACCTCCAAACCTCGCCAAAGGATACAGACCTAATAAGCCTAATTAGGACTGGTTTCCAAAGGGGGTCTTAAGAAATGGGTTCACAGAACCAACACAATCACTTGGATATGTTCTTCTATCCTTAAATGCGTTGAATCCACCATTCAATTGATCCCTACCACTCATTCGTGTGATTGTCCTACCTATTCTCCTTGTGTCTAGACTAAACACATGGACTTGTTTAGCCTAGGGCTTGGTGGGAAAATCACCAACCCATGCACCTTGATCCTGCCCTTCAGGATTCCTAAAGTGCATCCCACTAACTTATGTGTCCACCAGGATTCATGGATTTTCCACAGTGGGGTTGCAAGTTAGGGCTCCATCTTTGACTGTTCCCTATAAACAAGGGTTTTCGGGACTGTTTTCGCCAAACTAAACACAACTCTTGCCAAACTCCACCAAATTGGTTCAAATCAATTGTATTAAGACCAAAACTCACAGTACTATGCAAAACCTTCAAAACTTCATCTAATACAATCACCTATCAGATTGAGCAGTACGGAAATCAGACAAATTTGAGCAAAATCAGAATTCCTTTATTCAAATTTCCACCAAGTTCGTACAATCATCAACCAACCTTTCATGCATTGTCTAAAAGGACTCAAATAGACCCATACCAACGGCTACAACTGTTTTTTCAAATGGTTGTGGTCATTGCATCCATGAAAATTGCCTTCCGCGAAATGGCGAAAAATCGCTATTTCGCCACCCTCAAGGCGAAAATGCTTCTAAATGAAGTTGTAGGCTCTTGTAAACCTTACCAAACATCATTTAAGCCTAGACCTACCTTCAAACCACCTAAAGATCCTATTGTAACCCTTAGTGTACCCTTTGGTCTAATTAGGACTCTAGGTTTATAAAGCACCTTAGAGCCTATTCGCCTTACAAAATGGGTCATTTGCATTATTGATTACATTATGGGTGATCCCACTGGATCCAATCTTTTATGCCTATGTACCAAGCACTTGATTTACATTTAGGGTGCCTTGCACCAACCCTGCAAACGCGCCTAGCCATGTTACTGGTATAA
Source organism: Thuja plicata (assembly GCA_018584345.1). NCBI lineage: Eukaryota > Viridiplantae > Streptophyta > Pinopsida > Cupressales > Cupressaceae > Thuja > Thuja plicata. Next base: position 2,226,150 of record MU225886.1, read on the forward strand.
TATTTAAAGTATGTTTCTAAAAGAGATGTAGCTGCAAATTGTTGGAAGTTGGCCTGAGTTTGATGGAGTAGGACACTCTTTGATCTATCGCCATAGCAGGGAGACCTCCTGGAAAAAATAATGAAATCAGAAGTTAACCCATCTTTCATACAATTCAATCTGTAACATAAGTCTGCAATCCACCAAACGTTCATATTTGAGACCCGAAACTGCTGATTCTCAGTACCTATGAACCTATTGGGTGAATTGGAATGTTCAGAGAACTTCAGTTGCAGCTGAAGGCTACCTTTGATGATAGAATGATGACCTTTCTAGTTCACAAGTTTTCAATTCTTGCAAGTTTGCTACGGCAGGCCTGAAACAAACTATTATCCACCATTTTAAGGTACTTTTCAACGCTGTGTAATGTTTTCTATATGTATTGAAGATTTTTCTTGAATGCTTCTTATCACCAAACTTGAATCAACTGAGGGTTCCATCTTGCCACATTTTATTAGAACTTGTATTAGCAATTATATTTAAATGCATGTTCATTAGCGTTGCATGATATCGAATTCCTTGAGCAAGTTTTTAAAAAAAATCAAGGGGTGTTATTACACCAAGTGTGATGTCCCCAAATTAGCAGGTTCTGGGAGCCTGATTGTGGTCAGCTCATCATCGCGACCCTCGTGAGTTGACATTATGTTTTGGGGGTCTCAGTGGACAGATTGGTTTTTTTTAGTAAGTCTGGACTTACTATTTATAGTAAGTCAGTCAGGGCCAGTTACTATTTTTGGCAGTGCAGTGGGTGGCCCTATCGATCAGTCATTACAAGCAGTGAATGCAGGTTTTATCACATGAGTTCATATTTGTTAATTAATTGATGTTAATTAATAACTATATGTTATTAATTAATAATAAAGCCATATTATTATAATAATACTTTATTATTATAATAACTTAGATGTTGCTATCTCAGAGAAGGGTTAACTGTTATATCTTTTTGGAAACTATGGCTACTGAAGGATTATAAATATGGATTCATTCTTGGAGTTGATCATCGAATATTTTATATTAAAGCATTGCCTTGGGAATTGTTCCTGATTACTAGATCTGTGCCCTTGCTGGAGTATAAGGGTTAATTTAGCTTTTGAAGACTGATTCTTCTGGAGCTAAGATATAATTGATTGCTGTTATATAATCAATTTCTCTTCCTTCGAACTGTTTGTCTGAAACTGAAGGGGAGATAGTAATTCTGAATTTTGGATTATTACTTGAACTGTGACCTGCATAAGAGGTCGATTTCCATTGCAGCAACGGAAGAGGTTTACACTGGGCATATTTACCTCAACTACGGCTGATGAATTAAGTGTTTCCTCCAGCATTGCGGGTAAACAGTTGGACCGAAAATTGGCGTCAAACTTCGCCGCAGACAAGCCGTGTGGTCTATGTTGTATGGGCGCGGGCTTCTGGATGCAACCGCGGGTGAAGAATTAGGACTTGGTGGCCACGGTTGCAGCGCATAAGGCTCACTATTGCTGGCGTTTGACACACTACCGTTGCCGTGGGTGTTAATACTCCTGCATGTAGGAGATCAAGTGCGTTGGCACTCTCTTTCAGAGGCACGTGAGGTACCAGCCGTGTGACTCAGGTTTTTTCTAATGTTTTGTATTTTCCTTTGAATCAAATAAAACGTCGAATTGGACAGAATGATTGTAGTGTGTGATCTAGTATTTAAATTCAATGCATATGATATGGCATGATTCTTGAAATTTAAATTCAAAAGCCACGTTAGTTTCACCCGTTGGCAAAGACATTGAATTTGTTAGAGAATTTGAGAAAGAGCCGGGTTGGGCTCATTACACCAAGTGACTCCAATTAGAATGAAGAACCTTAGAAGATCTAATCCTAACTAACAAGTAACAAACTAATGAATCTTGGGTCCTAAACAAAGAGTCCAATTTGGACCAAATCTCATTAGGAGTATTCGGATTCAATATGAATGAGAATATCAAGAGATACAAACAAAAACAATGTACCATAAGCTTAATTAGATTTATTAAACAACTTGGTCTTTTCTACAAGTATAATGGGTTCTACCTCTATACATATTGTTATTCTATACAATATTTTGCTAAGATAATCATTTTAGATTTTCAATCAAAAAAAATTGTAGAGTAAGAAAAGGATTTAAACTTCGATCCATGGTACAAAAATTAAGAATGAAAAAAATAAATTGTGAGGACAAGAAGCAAAGACAACTACACCCCTACATTACTATATTGTTGAAATGATCCCCTTAAGAAAATAATTTAGCTCTTTATAATTTGTTCAAGTACAAATGCTACTAGCAAAATATGAAAAGTGGTTTCCAATGCTTTTACAAATGCTTATAACAGGCTCAAATACTTAAATTACAACTTCAAATTAGAGTAAGAAAAACAAAGATGTAATATCCCCCTTTCTAGAATACGATTGATAAGAAATAGTAATAAAATAAATAAATAAATAATACTATAATTCGTTATATAATGAAAGAATATAATCAATATAATATAATCTATTATTAAATATAATAATATTATAATCTAAATAATAATATAATTAATTTTATTATAATATAAATAAATAAATAATAATAATAAAATATTAAAATAGAAATATAAATGAATTAATGATAATAAAATAACATATATCAATAAAATACATAATATAAATATCGAATATTATCATAAGATAATATATCAACTATTATCATAATAATATATTATAATCAAATATATGTGATAATAATTATTGATAATATAATACTAAAATCATATGAATATTTTATATAATCAAACCATACGTCCAAAAACATAATGAAGGGACGTGACCTCTCTAGCAGCGGCATCTATATATAAAGGGGGGGGGGTTTTACGGGAAAACATCCAGTGGAAACAAGAAGAGTCTTTGCATCAATAA
>MU225886.1:2251423-2267485 GCA_018584345.1 Thuja plicata
AAGAAGAATCAGTCTTCCATCAACTAATTTGACCCTTCAGCTAGGGCACAGAAAGTAGGAACAATTCCCAAGAACAAATTCAATAATCAATATTTGATAGATGATGAATGAATGCCTTGCCTATTGCTTTTATAATTAAAGATTGTCTTCTTTCACACACTTTTCACTTGAAGCACTTTTATACGTAGGCACATATTGAGTAATATAATTTATTAACTCATTTGGCTCCAAAAATGACCTTTTCATCAATATCATGAAATTATGACACACGAGGTCCTTGTTTCTTCTACCCAAGATTTAAAACTTTTCATCCCAGTTCCAACGAGCTATAACACTAAGGCGCCCAACATATAATACCAACAATAATGGCAACCATAGCAAATTTAATCAAATAATAATAATAATTCACCCGTCTTGCGAAAACTACTGAAGAAGCATCAGAATCGAAATCTGTTTGCACTGGAGTGGTCCTGATGATAAAAGATGATGAACGAACCTGACGGGGTGACTTACTAAAAATAGACGCTCTCTCCAAGATTCTTGGAGCAAACCGGAAGCCAGAAATGAAAACCGAGAGCATCATTCAACTCCTCTAACTCATCTGAGCTCATCGGAACTATCCCTTGACTTACTATAAATAGTAAGTTCACACCAATGACCCTCTAAACCCCTTGCCAGACCACGAGGATCGCAATAATGACCTGGCACCATCATTTCAATGACCTGCTAAAAAATGGGGACATTACAACCTCTGACCCACAGTGGAAGGAAATTGAGAAAATTCAAAAATGCTTGATTACAAACAAAATCAAAATTAAAAGTTCAGTCCCTTATGCTATCATGTTAAGTGAAATTGGGGCTGCTCCTATTGAAGCAATTCCTATGGTGCGACTCATGTTACATCCCTTCCTTGTAGACTTTTCAAAAAATGGTTATAATTGTTTCATGGAAATATGAGGTTGTTTAATTATGAGGATTATTTATTATTGAGGTTATTTTGTTTAATCATGAGGATTATTGATTATTGAAGTCATTTTATTTAATTACGAGGATTATTGATTAATGATGTTTTTGTAGAATCAATATTCATAGATGAATCATGTTTTATACTAACAACTTGAAAGAAGGATGATGATCTAGTGTATTGTCCCCATTTTTGCACCTTCCTAAGCATTAGTTATTTTCAGAGGCTAGCCTATTATCAGTGGTCCTTGTAGGCTAACATGCCGATTAGGGGGCCCTTTGAAGGTGATTCTGAATTATTCAATTGACCCTTTGGATGTCTATTTTAATACTTTCCATCCAAGTGCATCAGTTTATTTGTGGTTTGCCTTCTAGATGTATTTGAGGCTCTATTTATACACTATTTTCAGTAAATCACTCGGATGTTTGGGTCCATACCTACTCTTTATGGTAAGTCATCTAGAGGGTCAGAGGGCACCACGGATATATCGAAAAAGTTGGTAGGATCAGTTGTTGGTTTGATATTTGACATTTAATGGAGTTTAATGATTTAATTTAATTAATTAAAGTCTAATCTAGCATTGACTTTAATATAATTAATTAAATTAAATATCTTTATGATTAAAGAGGATATAAGGGGTCAAGTGTGTATTTAATATATTAATGTCATAAAGTATTTAATTATTATGCGAAATGGGGTGCCAACTGTTGTCCTCAATTTTGCATTCACAAAATTGAACAACCCTACGCAATTTTCTTGTAATTGGTAGTTCTCTCTAAAGTTTTAATGCTTTGAAAGTAGTTTGTCTGAGGAAATCAATCATCCCTTGATTTATCTGTGGTTTTACTTCTTACGAGCATTCTTGTCTTTTCTTCGTTTTTCTTCTGTGTTTGGTTTTTGGTTTTGGTTTTGTCTTAGGTTTGTAGTCTTTGTCATTCTGCTCGTTTGAGCTATCTTAGGGGTCAACCGGGTTTGTCTAGCTCAGGTTATAGGGGTTGGAAGCGTCCTAACAGTGGGGTTTTTCTGATAGATTGCACGCCTTGTCAAAAGTTTGTAAAAGTGGACTTTTTCTTGTCAACTGCACGAAGTAAGAATTGTTTTATAAGTAGGGTGGATTTAAAATCCCATTTTAAAATTTCACATCATCCTATGAAGTTTTGCTTATTGTTTTTAATGATAGTGGGCTCTTTAATCTTGTCTACACATCAGGTCATTTAGAAACATAAGTTTACATATAATAGATTTTGTTTATTCTTCAATGGGTGGACTTTTTATTTACATTTGTATATTCAAACAGAATATACATATGTTATTTTAAATTTCTCTTTAAAACAAGATGTAAGGTGGGCTTTTTGAAAGAAATTACATATGCAAATTCCTTGAGTTATTTAAAATTCTTTATAGCTCAATTAAAGGTCATGATTTTTTATAGAAGTGCATATATTTTTGCCTTTCACTATAGGGCCCGTTTGGGTACTGGAATACCATATCCTGGATATGGTCAATTCTGGAAGATGCTGCGATTCAGGAAGATGCTTATCCTCAAAATGAAATCCGGAATATGGGCTGACCCGTTTGGTTCACCCGGAAGATGACTAAGAAGATGCATAAGGAATTTTAATTCTTTATTTTTTAATTACTTTGAATATGATGTGTATATGTGTGTATATATACACACATGCACACGTGTATATATAAATACATACATGTATGTATATATACATGTGTGTATATATACACACATGTGTATATGTGTATACATGTGTGTACATACACATGTATACACATATACACACATACACGTGTATCACGTGTGTTTATACACACATACATGTGTGTATATACACATACAAGTGTGTATCCATGTATACACATATACACACGTGTATATATATACACACACGTGTGTATACACATATACACACATTTGTGTATATATACACACATTACATGTGTGTGTATACACATGCACACATGTAACACATGCACACATGTGTGTATATATACACATGTGCATGTATATACACACATGTGTATATGCACACGTGTGTATATACACATGTATGTATATACATGTGTGTGTATATACACATGTGCATGTATATATACATGTGTGTATATATAGACATGTGAGTATATACACACATGTATATATATACACATCCTTATAGCAATATAATATACATCTTTATAGTCACGGATTCCACGAAATATTAAATTTGGTTTGTATATATATGCACATGTGTATAACTATATATACACACGTATATACACACATGCGTATATACACACATGTATATATATACATCCTTATAGCAATATAATTTACATCTTTATAGTCACGGATCCCACAAAATATTAAATTTGGTTTTCTAAAAATTGGAATTCCCATTTCACTTATTTTGAAATTCCAATTCCACCTATTTTGGTGGAAGATGCAAATTCCCATTTTGGGGCAAAATTGGAATTTTGAAATTCCAATTCCAATTTTTTGGATGGACACAAACATGAAATTAGAATTTCCTGAAATTAGATAATGCCAATTCCAGTCTATTCCAGGAAACAAACGGGCCAATAAGCTCAATGAAAACTCGTTTTTCAATTTAAAAGATTAATGGTGGCGAATTTCATTAGCATTGCACATACGAAATGATATGCAAGAGCTCTTTCAAAACCTGTCACACTTTCCAAGTCTGTAATGTACCTTCTAAGAACCCTTTTAAGATCCTTTCTATCTTCACAATCTAACGTTTATATTTATGGACTTTGAATTTTAATTGGAAGGTCTAATGGATTTTTGTTATGTAATGTGATGATTGTGTCTTGTTTGCATTGGTAGTGCTAGGATAGAATCTTCTTATAAGGTTAAATATATTTTCATATACTTATGGTAGGTCGCTATTCTTTCTCTTTTCTTATGATCATACGATTGGATTGGAGTATAAATGATTGTGAATTCAATAAATGTAAGTGGGGATGATTTCTTCTGCTGCCCGATGAAAGGCCTAATGAAGTGATGTCGCTTTAGGTGATTTATCAATCACTGTCTCCATACATATATATGTATACTCGTGTGGAGCTGTATAGCCTTGCCGCCACAAATGGGGGATTGATTCTATTGTGTATCCTTGTCGCTCAACGTTAAAAGATAATGATTCTGCTTCGCTGTTGAGTTTAGTTGTAGACTCCTATCTCCTATTTGTATCTGGCTATTATCTTGGTGGATCTCCTTGCTGACTGTAATGTCTGAAAACGTTGATGGGTGGTCTGTCTAAATCATATCCGCTGATGTGTGTCTTCCCCCTTTTATGCGTCTTATGTAACTCGCTGACTGTATCCTCCTATTTCGTAATCTCCCCTAGTTCGCAGCTCTAGTTTGTAATTCTGATTTCTTTATTCTCTTCGATTCTCACTGAGCGGAACTTATACTTTTTTTTATTTGTCCTCCTTGTAATTCGTATATCTCTTCCACTTGTCTGCCATGCCTCCCTTCTTTCATTCGGGATCTACTTATATGTCATTTTGTCGCGGTGGTGACCCTTCACGTTACATGGCGACGCTTCACACATATGGCCGATGTTTCCCCCATAACGTCGCCATGGCATCGGTTGTTTATAACATGAATGATGTCATGGATAAGTGATATTGACTTTAATTAAGTCAGTCTGAATACGAATATTAATTATATGCAATGATAGATAATATTGATTGATAATTCAGTATTAGTAATAATAATCAATAATTATTTTCCTCGATTAACTATTGATTTAATTATTTTAAATATCAATGATATATATATATATATATATATTGATAATTTTAATTTGCTTTGGGCAGATCTATCAGGCAGGGTTGTGCACTCGCCCCTGCTCTCTTTGTGTTTGCTTCTGAAGCTCTTTCCTACATTCTTAGAGATAACACTCTCCTGTGGTCAAATGTATCACCTTACCCAATAATGATAACTTGATTACCTGTCAATTTGCTGATGATACCAGTTTATTTGTTGAAATGATTGAAGAGAACTTTGGTATTCTGAAAAATAAACTTGATTCTTTCTACTCTATTTCTAGTGCTCGATTGTCTCAGCCAAAGTCCATTTGCCTTGGCTGGGATGACCGACCTCTGGATTGGTTCAATAAGTTTGGGATTCAATGGGGAGGACCCAATAATATTGTTCGGTATCTGGGTATCCCCTTTTCCGTTGATCCTTCTCTCAAGGATTTGTGGCTCTGGGTGAAGAAAAAAATTACTAAAAAATTGGATAAATGGTATAACAGATCCTTATCTTTGGCTGGAAGGGTTCAGGTTTGTCAAAAAATTCTTTCTTCTTATAATATTTACTACTCTTCTGCTTGGATGTTCAATAACTATCAAATTATGGAAATTCAGGAGGCCATTAGAAACTTTCTTTGGTCAGATGGTAAAGGAAACAAAAAAATGCATGCGGTTAAATGGAATTGGTGTTGTATTGAAAAGCAACTTGGGGGCCTTGGGTTAAAAGATCTTAAGGTTCAGGGGAGTGCCCTGGCCACCAAATGGATCTTCCACTATTTAGAAGAGGATGAACCTTGGAAGGTTCTTATCAGAAGTAACATTGAACGTGGATTCCCTAGGAAGGCTAAGTCCTGGAAGAATCTCCCTTTTAGTTATCTGTTGTTGGGAGGATTTCCTGTTACTGTTCAAGGCTCAGTTGTTTTTAAAACCATTTGGAAAGCCTGGGAGTCCTCAAAAAAAATTATTTCTAATAAGACCTTCCATGATCATAATCTTCTATATGGTGACAAGTCGATTTGGTGGAATCTCCACCTCTTGGGTAAACCCCTCGCGTTGTCCCAAGGATGCTCGGCTAAAATATGGAACAATATGGGTATCTCTCTTTTCATTGACCTCTTTGAGGAAGATTATCTTATTGGATGGGATGAGTTAAGGAACAAATTTAACATACCTATGGCGCATAAGAAAACTTATAACATGATTGTCAAAGCATGCAAGGATCTTCCCTCTACTTGCCATCTTTACTCTCATAGATATCTAAACATCAAATGGTCTGATGGTACTATTGTTGCCAGAATAAAAGCCAAAAATATTTATAGTATTCTGAGTAACAGCCATAATATTATTAATCATGTCAATAATTTCTGGTATACTAGTCTAGAGGTTAATTGCTGGAAGAAAATTTTTACTAGATTGTGGAAATCTCCTATTGAACCTAAAATCAGATGTTTCAAATGGCTGATGTTTCTCAACAGACTCCCTATAAGCAAAAACCCTTCTTATTCTGATTATTGTAGCCTTTGCAAGCTCCCTGACTCTTCCAGACACATTCTATTTGATTGTACAATTGCTAAAAGTATTTGGTCTATGTTTGGTATCACTTATCCTAAATACTTAGATATTTTTGAAATGATTAATGGGCATATTCAGGTTCTTAAAAAAGATACTAATCTGATTTGGAATATTTTATCCTCTAACATCCTTTGGCAGATTTGGAAATGCAAGAATGAAGAAAGGTATCAAGGCATTCATAGATCCCTTACTGAGTCTTTTCTTAAACTCATACATTTTAAAATTTCCTCGCAGGTCTATATCAGCATGATGATTGAGAGGGAAAAGCTTATTAGGTTTCTCAAAATGGGACACTACCATGTTTGTATTCGAAATGAAAGATGGATATGCGTGGCGAAGACATATGGACAATATGGCTATCTTCGAAAAAATTGTTAAGAAGCTGCACAAGAAGATTAGGAAGAGAAAGAACGCTACTGATGATCAGATTTACATGCTGAGCCAAATCCTGGCAAAGAAATGCATTGTCTAGATGGAAGGCCCTATGGGGTGGACTGCTTGGGTGGAAAATCATGAGGAAATTCTGCATTAATTCCTTTCTATAGTGGATGCTCTCTACTTTTTTGATAAAAATGTAATTAATACTTTGGTACTTTGCCTTACGCCATGTGAGGCTCTGCCTCCGGTTTTGGATTATTCAATGATTACTTTGATTACCTTATAGTTAATATTAAAAAAATTAATAATATTAATAATATTATATTAATGTTATATAAATATATATACACATATATATAGATTGATAATTTAATATTAATTAATAATAGTAATTATTTCCAGAGATCAATGATTATACCAATAACATATTATTATTCATAGTATATTATTATTTATTCTTTTATAATCATTAATAATATATTATATTATATCATTATTTTAAATATATTCGTATAATTATATTTATTCACAATGAACTTATAATATAACTTATATATTGCTAATTACTCTTGCAATAATAATTATATATAATCAATTTCTATATTCACTAAGATATAACTATTTTATCTATTTATCTTTATTATCATAATTAGGGGACATGACAAAGTTGTGGCTTACTTTTAAAGAGGGCGTCGAATTTTAAGTGATTAGCATATATTAAAGACTTTTCGAAAGCGTTTAAAACTGGAAGGCGTTGTTTTTCTAATGGATCGCATGCCATTTTCGAAACATGTGCTATCACTTATTAGAAACACGTTTTCATTTAAGGTTGAAAGGCGTTTTCAAATCACTTTACATATCATTTTTTTTGCATAGCAAAGCATATGTGAAGTTTTCAATAAAACTAATGGCGTTGATTTTTACCTAAAACGCATGCTAAGTCGTATGCCATATAACCTGTTTTTTTCTTTTAAAGAAAGCCACGGTTTCATCTAGAATTGGAGGGCATTGTTTTTTCTTCACATTGCATAAACGTTTTGCATGTTGGAGAATATGTAAGAGTCTTTAGAAAGCTCGTTTCCTTCAGTCAAGTCGACGACGTTGATTTCAAGGGTATTGCATGTATTTTGAAAGCATAAAGCATGTGCTTTTTGTTTAATAGAACTCGTAACTCCTCCTTCCAAGTCGTGGTATGACTTAAAGAGATGGCATGAGCTTTGAGATCTACCATTGAACCCGATCGCTCTGATACCATATGTAACATACTAAAACTAACTACCAGATAATAAAATCAAACAATGAACAATTTGAAAGAAATAAAATTTTGCTTTTATTCTTAACAACATAACTGCTATCATTTTCACATGAACATGAATAATTGAACAGTTGTTTACTAACTAAAAGAGATATAATATTTGTCAAATAACTACTTCACATGAAAGGCAGTTAAAAATAAAAATTTCCATTTCCCCAATGCCAAAAGAAACAATTCAATAACTAATTTCACATGAAAAGAAAAATAATATTTTTTTCCATTTCTAAATTACTGAATAAAAGAAAGCATAAATTGAAATAATTGTCAAAGCATAAACCATAGAAACTAATAAGCTTGATGATTACATCTTTCTCTTGTCTTTACTTGAGCTCTTAACCTCATCAAGGGGAAAAGAGTACCATCAGGGGTTTTACCACCCAACCATTGATCTTACAATCTTAACCTAAATGGTCTCCCACACAGCTTTGTCATGGAAGTGGCCCGGCCTTGCCCAAGAGAATGCAGGGACGTGATTCAATTTTCATGTCATCCGAGACTTGGTATAGAACCCACAAATGTCATAGCCAGTCAACCTATAGACATCTTTGCCTATCAGAGTGACCTTCCTAGCTAGACATTCCCTACTGGTTCTAGTGACTGACGATTACTACCCGTAGCATAGTACCACCTTGGAAAAGGTTTTTACAAGTGCAAGCACTAAACTTCACATTGTCATTGTCACTACCAAACTCATATATTGAGTCCTTTACACTCATTAAGGTCTCCACGACCCATCTAGGACTTGCAGTCCTTTTCAGCAATGATGGTCCATTGACCTAAAATTGGTACTCAATTGCATAGCAGAGCCTTTATGGTTTACATTGTTTGTGATGATACTACAGGAAGCCCTTTCCCAACAGTACACCATTATTATAAACATAAAGCATAATGGACATTTATTGGTCTTTTATATTTTTCCTTCCTAGGTTAGAAATGTAATCCCTTCCCAAAATCCATTACATTTTCATATCTTTCTTTATGATGTAACTGATCAGGTTTGAACCATTACATTCTAGAAAGATGAGACAACGCATCGGTTGATGACAAGCTATTATGTTTTGATGATGATCCAAATTAGCCCTGTCAATGGATTGTGCAACATTAATGAGATTTACAGTACAATTTAACCGTAAAGTTTATCTTATCAGATTAAGCAGAAAGTTAAGTACTTCTAATTTATGAGACAACTCCTGGTGCAAGTATAGGCTAAGCTCAATGATAGAAGTTTAGGGTGTTTTCGACCACCATGCAATAATAATAATGTCATAGACATCAATGAGGATTCATAACTGATAAGCCATTCACATCTGATATTCGGATTCTTAACTAATATACAGACTCGCAATAGGAATACGGAGTTGTAGCTAACATGCAAACTCATATTGGTATGTGGATTCACAATTGATATACAGTTTCACAATTTACATGCAGATTCATACCGCTATGCAGATTCATATAGCTACGCAAGTTCATACCCGGTGTTCATATAATAGCTGATATGCAAGTTTGCATTACTATGCAGATTATATTTTAGCTGAAAGTATTCCACATCTTGTGGCGCCCTTAATAAGTTTAGGGTGTACTAGATGATCAGTGGTCAAGGTATTATGACCACCGAGTTTAATTTAAGAATAGATTGACTGTATTCTGTTTAATATCTGAATACATTCTTATCTGAGATACAAATTATGGATGGTTTAAATAATAAGCAGATTCATATTCCAAAACCGATTTCACATCCAACACACCACTATATTGATGATATATGTTTCCATTTTGGTTTTTCAATATCCTTTGTACTTGAAGCTCAAAATAAAGTATTGCAACAATAGAGATAAAGGGTCTCGTTCTGATTACGAAGTATGCAGAATTCACTCCAGTAAAATACATAGGTTGTGTCGGTTCATACATGACATGCAACTCTATGATTCGTGAATTCAAGGCTTAGTAGCCTTTCCTATGAAATCAATCCAACATGGAATGATAAGTAGAGAGGTATGATGAAATCTTCTTTATGGGGTACTGATGTATCCATATACTATGTTAATAGAAATCTTTCCAAGGTTCTTGCCGAAAGAAGAAATGAGGATCTTGCAAAATATGGCGAAGTAGCTAAGCCTGCTCAAAACAGAGCATAATGATTCCTTAAAGAACTGAATCATGAGATTAACTCTCATTTACATATAAGTAAAGCACAGTTGTACTACAATCCAAAGCATGAGGGATTAGAAGTGTATCGATGCTATGATTGCTAAGAGGGTTCGACATACTTGGTCGATTGACTTTGATTATATACTTCAATAATTAATGCATCCACAGTCTAATGATGGTGATACAGAGCAATAGATATGGATATTATTATTTCATTACAACATGCGGCTACAGCCTTCATAGATCCACAACAAACAATAAACATAATCATTTAAGCATATCATGCAATTACAGCCATCGATGAAGTACATAAATTGATATGTACTTGATCTTATTTCACATACGATGGTCTTTTGACTAAATGTATTACATATATCAATAGCAGCGATCAGAATTATTTGACAATTCCAAGATCGATTATAACATACAAATATTATGCATCAGCTTGCCACGGAAGAAGAACCATGCTTGTAAAATAAGAATGTCGATCCAAGTCTCCATGGCAAGAGTACACAGGGCAATGAATACAACCCCCTATGTTTTGGCTTTGATGATTAACAAATAAGAAAATATGCAGAGCGCTGTGAGATACCAATCATCCCCCCTTCCAAAATGAGCTTGCATACCAAAAGAGCACTTCTCAATGCTGGCATAAAGTTTGTGTTGTTGCAAAGTTGAAAGCACTTGTTCAACATGTTGCAAATGCTCAGACCAAGTCTTGCTAAAGATGAGTATGTCATCCAGGTAAACAACCACAAAAGAATCAATGAATTGTCTAAGCACATCATTCATCAACCTCATAAATGTGGCTGGGCATTTGTTAGGCCAAAAGGCATAACCAACCATTCAAACAAACCTTCCTTAGATTTAAATGCAGTCTTCCACACATCTGCCGGATCAATTGCTACTTGGTGATATCCAGACTTCAAGTCAATTCTTGTAAAGAACTTAGCCCCCCTAAGTGGGTCCAACAAATCATCAATTCGAGGGATTGGATATCTATTCTTTACAAGGATTTTGTTCAATGCCCTATAATCAATACAAAGTCTCCATGTCCCATCTTTCTTTTTAGCAAGGACAATTGGATTGCCACAGGGTGAAGCACTTGGACGAATGTGTCCTTTCTGAATCAACTCTTGAATTTGTCTCTTGATTTCATCATTTTCCAAAACTGACCTCCTATATATTGGCTCATGTGGTAGTGGTATGCCTGGGATTAAATCAATAGAGTGCTTGACTTGACAGTGTGTTGGAACTCCCACTGGTGGTTTAAACTTTAAACACACTATGATATTCTTTCAAAATTTTATCCATCTGATTTTGTTGATTTGTTGTTGTGGTTACCTTAGCATGTGTATCAAGGACAACTGACTTTGTTTGTTCAGGGCGAATCATGAGCAGAACTAAAGCTCCAGTTTGAGCAATCAAGCGTTTACATTGTTTAGCACTAATTAAAGAAGCAGTTTGTGTTGGGCATACCTCTGGTATTCGATACCTCTTCCCACCAAGACTAACTGTAACACTACGTGGCCTAGATTCATACACTCCATGCCTCTAATACATGTATGGTTGCCCTAGCAAGACATCACATACATCCAGCGGTGCGATATCACATATCACTTCATCCTTGAAAGGCTTGATTGAATATGACAGATGACACTGTTGATTTATTTGAATATCTTGTCCCTCATTTACCCATCCCATATAGTATGGTTGTGGGTGTCTTGTCACTTTCAAATTTAATCTTTTGACTGTCTCCCTAGAGATCAAATTCTTTTGGCTCCCACTGTCAACAATAAAATGTAGAGACTTTCCATCAACCCACGTCTGTGAATGAAAAAGTCTCTCTTCATCTTCACGGAGCAATACTTTAGCAGTTGCAACTATGGCATATGGGTTTGCTTCTATGACGGAATCATTCTCCTTTTCCTCAGAAGTATCTATTGGTGATGATTCAGGTTCAGCTTCCTCTCCTCGTATTTTTGTCATCAGAGTTTTAATACTTCAACAATCCTTTGTATTATGGGTTGGGGACTCATGCATCTCACACCACATGCCTATATCTGTTTGTGTCTTTTTAGCAGCCCACCATGTGTTCTTAGGTGAATTTGAGTGGGGTTCCTTGGTCACCCGTTTTCCTGCAGATTTATTGCCACCTTCAAACCTTGGCTTATTGTTTGCAAAGTAGTCCCTCTTCCCTTTCTGCTTGAATTTCTCTTCAATTTTTGTAGCATATTTATAGGCAGTTGCCAATGTCTCAATATTCAAAAATTCCATCTATGTTTGAATATACCTCTGAAGTCCACTACGATATTTCATAATTCAATGCTTCTCTGAATCCTAAATACCAAGTTTTGCTGAAAGTGAATGGAATGTGTTGGTGTAATCTTGCACAGACTGATCCCTCTTATGTCGAAGCAGCTGTCATTCTATGTATTTCTGTTCATATAAATCCTCAGGAAAGTATGCTTCTTTTATGTATTCCACAAATTCTCCCCATGTGGGCTTCTTATCAAGAGATATTCCCAAGCGGTCTTCATTGGATAATTCTCGTTCTTTATTTGCTAATTTGGCTTCCCATGCCAATTTCACATGGGTTTCAACTTTGAGGAGAGCAAATGTTATTTTTTCTGCATCTAAGAAATTATTTACAGAAAAGTACCTATCCAATTTTGATAACCAGTTATCCACAACTTCAGCATCGACTTTTCCTTCAAAATTTGGGATGCCAAAATTTACCTGCACTTTGAAAGCGGTATTTCCATGGAATGACGTTCCTGATCCAGAGGGTTGTTGATTTTGTAGAAGGCGTGCCAAATTGACTCCTCATCTCCTCTCGTTGCTTATTTAAAGCCTCGTCCACAACCTACTTCATAGCATCGTCTGACATCTTCGATCATGTCTCAAAGGTGGATATTTTGAGAAAACTTGTGTATCCAATCCTAATCTTTGGTAGGAGGCCCTTGTGTAAATTGGCATAAAGGAGCATTCCCACTTTGATACCATTGATCTGAATTATGAAATCAGATTACAATACCTAGTGTGATACATGCAATATTGTCAAGTTCAATATAAAAACCAGAAGATTAACAATAGAATTGCAAGCCAAAAAAGTGATCCATTCTATTCGAATTGAAGTTTATACAAAGTTGATGGATCCCAAGGGTCATTAGAACCTCTTGGAAACGAAATGAAAAGTCCTCATAATGTTTATTACAAATAAACTATTAAAAACTTCCAAAAAACTATATATAAAAATAGGCCTACTTGGAGAAGGCATAACTTTCTAGTCCTAGCTCCGAATTGTGAACCGTTTACTCCGTTGGAAAGGTTTTCAATAAATCTCAAACCAAAATTGGGAGGTCACACCAAGGTGAGCCCCGAGAAAGATAGGCCCCAAAATGCCCTGAAGACCTTCAAAAATGCAGTTTACTAAAACATAGAAAATACCAAAAATTTGGATTTCAGTATTTTCCCAATTCCTTCCTGATCAACTTTGCATAAACCTTGCTATAAATTCAAACTTCACAATCAGACCAATATGGACTGGTGCAAGAGCACCTAGACCAAGTTGATTAGTTTGATGTACATATCTGTCAAGGTTTAATTTGGTAGTTTCAAGTCACATTTTGATGTAATAAGGTCCATTTTGATGTTTTCATGACATGTAGGGTTGTAATGAGCCCAATCCGGCTGTTACTCAAATTATCTAACAATTTCAATGTCTTTACCAATTTCAAATTGACTTTTGCACGAAGATACAATTTGTAACAAGAACTCCTTTATTTAATATATTCAGTTTCAATTTAGTGTTTCTCAGCCTACACAATTATTTCGAATTGCCTATTTGATAAATTCTGGAAATGGTATTCAATGATTTTATTCAAGCATAAACAAATTTGCCATATTTTAAATCAAATACAAATGGAGGTATTCGCAAAATACCATTCTGCCATGCGCGCCGTTAATCTCCAGCAGTGGCTAACGCCATATTAAACCCCCACGTGAATGCTTAGCTGCTGCCGCAACTCCTTGTTCTCACCCGCAGCTGATGGCTAACGCCACGCAACACCAAATCCTCACCGCAGTTGGTGACAAACACACCTACAGCTGCTGACAAACACACCCGCAGCCCAGCTTGATCACGCGGCTACCTTACTTGCCTACGGTTATTCCAAAATGGCGTCCAACCCCATTCGTTCCTGATCAATACTTCAACGTGGGATATAAATCACAAATCAGTCCCACAATGTACAGTAACAAGGCGTTATGAAGTGGCAATTCTTCTGCATATGTATTCGATTCCGACCCTTGATCTCTTCACAGCTGTAATGAAATCGACCTCTTCTGCAGGTTACAGTTCAAACCAGAATTTAGTTTCAAGTAATTAATTCTTCCTCCAAGTTACAGGCACACAGTACGAAGGATGAGAGATTGGTTATACTTCAGCAACCAATAAGAGATTAACTTCAGAAGAACCAGTCTTCCAGAAGCCAATTTGACCCATATACTTCGGCAAGGGCACAGATCAGAACTTTTCCTCAGAGAAAACAAACAAATATCATATAATCAATCGATGATGAAAGAATGCCTTGCCTATTGCTTTTATAATTAAAAAGTGTCTTCTCTCACACACTTTTCACTTGAAGCACTTTTATACTTAGGCACATATTGAGTAATATAATTTATTAACTCATTTGGCTCCAAAAATGACCTTTACATCAGTATCATGAAATTATGACACGCAACGTCCCTGTTTCTTGTGCCCAAGATTTAAAACTTTTCATCCTAGTTCCGACGAGCTATAACACTAAGGTGCCCAACATATAATACCAACAATAATGGCAAGCTTAGCAAATTTAATTAAATAATAATAATAATTCACCTGTCTTGCGAAAACAACTGAAGAAGCATCATAATTGAAATTTGTCTACACTTGAGTGATTCTGATGATAAAAGATGATGAACAAACCTGACGGGGGTGACTTACTAAAAATAGACGCTCTCTCCAAGATTCTTGGAGCCCAAACCAAAAGCCAGAAATGAAAACTGAGAGCATCATTCAACTCCTCTAACTCATTTGAGCTCATCGGAACTATCCATTGACTTACTATAAATAGTAAGTTCACACCAATGACCCTCTAAACACCTCGCCAAACCACGAGGATCGCAATAATGACTTGGCACCATCCATTCAACGACCCTGCTAAAAATGGGGACATAACAAGAGTCAAGTTGTCAAGTTTGAAAAAAAGTTGTCAAGTCTATAATGTGGGTTTCTTTGTGAAGGTGAACGGTCACGTATTTGAAAATCAGTTGTAGACAGTTGGGTTTCCGGTTTTTGTGGGTAGACATATAAATATGCCTCACAAACTCGAAGGTGGGTTGATTAAAGATTTTTGAAGGCACAAGCAATAAAGAAACTCCCAATTTTATGTGTATCTCATAAAAAAAATTCTGCTAGAGGGCCTTGTACGGCTCCATATTGCGGTTGAATTAACCAAGATGCATTGGAATGGGTAGAGACATGTCATGTCCCCATTTTGGCTGACATCATTTGGCGTGCCGGATCAGTCTATCATGGGCTCTCGTAGACTGGTGGCGATGTGGAGAGAGTTATTTTGCAGATCAGTTGGTCATATTTGCTCTTGGAGAGGTTATTGGAGCTTATTTTTATTATTATGTATTATGCGGGGCCCATATGTTATAATTTTAAGTTGAGATTGCACTTTTTTATTTTTAAGCTATATTATCATAAAAGTGCATTATAATGGGATTTTCTAATGGATGTTTCTAGAAGTTCTAGTAACTTCTTAGAAAAGTGAATAAATAGAGGGCTTGGGCTTTCATTTGGACATGCTTGGATTTGGGATTTCTTCTACTTCTTCCATTGTGAAGCAATTTGTAG
>MU225886.1:2292972-2318501 GCA_018584345.1 Thuja plicata
TGTCTCAATCGTGTTTCCTCGAGTAGTTCCTCCCTACTCCGCACTCTCCGACGCTCCGGCGAAGTGAACTCTTCCCCGTCGGCCTCTGCACCTTCCGTACCACTTCCAAGGTTCCCTTCGGGCAACCTTCCGGCAAGCTGGTCCTTGGAAAGTTGCCTCAGCCTATACCGACGTTCATGTTGCTGCGCGGAGATCAATGCCTTCTGTGCGGCCTCGCCTTCGTCATCTCGTGCCTTTTTATTTCTATCTTTATTTAAAACATTCGGCATAAATCCTTTCCTCACTTCTCTTCCCGAGTACGTCTAGGTAGCGGCGCCAAATGTTTACCGTCACGGGTAAACTTAGTAATGCATAGACATGTACAGGAAATACATAAACATAGAATAATAAATACTTTCATTAATCATTCCAGACTGGCAAGTACATTTACATCATAATGATCATACAATAATATATCCGTGTCCATCCTCCGAGAGGGTATATAAACTACCCGAAGGGCCACGACCGAAACATCGTGACGTAACTATCTAACCTCTCGGTCACTAACAACCGAGACTAACATAATACTTTATTAATATAATAACCGGTACATTCAAATATCCCGACAACACCCACATAGCTGGTGTTTATTCTTGTCATGGACAATATTGTATGTTTGTTCTGATCTTTTCTTGAAGCTAATATATCAGATTGCTAGATAATCCGGGTATGTGCTATTTCAGAATTCAGTAATAATAAGAATTGCAGCATGTGTTTACATTACATAAATGCTATTTATTTTCCATTTGTTGTGTAATTGTTTTATTTTCAAAAAAACTCCAAAAACTAAAAGAAAACACAAGGAAAAGATAAGAAATCAGAATTCAGCCAAGGCCCTTCCAAGATACCAAACATTAGACAAAGATTCAATTCTGTAATATACAGTAAATTCCAAGGTCACTGGGATCGGGGATCTTTCATTTCTGGAGGCACTGCATGTATGCGGACAGCAAGCTTTGTATGAGAAAATGTTCAATATGCAAGCTGGGATTTTTGGAAACACTTGCATCTCATAAAAAACCATGAAAAAGCATAAAGGTGGGATTTTTGGTTTACTTTGCATATTGGGAATGACTTAGCTCTTTTTCCTTTCTTTTTGAAGTATCTCACATCAAGAACCGGGTTTTTAGTCCTGACTGCATATGCAAGATAGATGAATTCTTTGCATATGCATCTTAAAGAAATGAAGACAGAAAAGAGAAGAATTAAAAATCAAAACTAAGAACATGTAAATCTGAAAGTGAAATGGAAGATTTACACTTAAAACAAAAGCATATACATGAAAGTCATGAACAAGAACAAGAGAAATTCAGATTTAGACAAAGATTGAACAAAATGGAGTTAAATAGACAATAAAACTTGACCCAATCTCCATGAAATCAATGCAAATTGGAGTCTAGATGGATTGGATGACAAATGTGCACATTGAGAGATAATATGCACAAAAATAGCAACAACTTTGAAAGATTCAAACTTGTAAATGTTGGAGGATTTGCAAATGTGCAAATACAAGTTGTTGAATGCCAAACATAAGCTGAAAGTAATGATAAATGCTGTGGACAGGCTTCTAGAGGAAAAATGCAGCTAGCTATGGAGTCAATACTTGCTCAAAATGATGATATTCGCACCATAGATGCCCTAGACGGGCTTTTCACTCCACAACGCAGGCATGAGTGGCTTCACTACATGTCAAAGAAGCATGCATTTCCTTTCAAAAACACCGACCTTGCTCTTTAAAGGAGAAAACGCAGTTATCTATGGAGAAACATAGTGTTTTCGAAGCCCTCTTGCATATTTTGCAAGCATGTAAATGCTTCCAAAAACACCGCTCTCTTCGATGGACAAAAAACACAGCTCTATATGCTTTCAAAGAGCATGCAAAAGCCCTGAAAATCCCCACCAAGGAAGGTTCATGTTAAAACGCAGGCATGAGTGGAAGGAAAATATGTTTTTAAACACCAATTGCATATGTATTTGGGAAGAAAATCGCCACCATAAAGCCTTTGATGGGTTTTCTTAATTCATTTGCATATGTAATGAATAAGCATATAAGTGTTGACGGGTTTTTTAGTAAAGATTGCATAAAAAAAATCCCAATGCATTCCTCTTAGCATTTAGAAACCACTTAAAACACACTTTTTGGAGTCAACTGCACGTTTTGAAAAACATGTAATCTCACCAAAAATCGCCACCAAGCTTGAAGGGAAGTCATAACGGGTTTTAGGATGACTTTTGCACATGTACTAAATATGCATTTAGGCTAAAATTCGCCACCCAATGCACAAAAACTTGAAAGGTTTATAACAATGAATTTCCAATATTCAAATGCATATAAAAACCCCACTTACATATGCCATGTTATATTTTTGCTTTCAAAAACTCCACTTTTATGCATAATGGAAGCTTGGTTATTGATAGTGGAGTTTTAATGAGGATTTGCATATGTGATGACATGCAATAGTAAACAAAAACCTCACTTAGCAGCATAATAAGTATAATCTTTATATGTAACATAGTAATAATAATATAATATGCAGAAAGACTTAAAAAGTCCACCATCACATATTTAAATTGTTAAAAACTAAAAGTAAAACTTCTCAAAATGACGTAAAATTTTAAAGTGGGGTTCTAAACCCACTTTACATGTAAATGACATTTTTATCTCATGCAATTACCAACAAAAAGCCCACTTTTAAGAGATTTTAACCAAGACATGCAATCAAGCAGAAAAAACCCACCTGCAGTGCGCTTAAAACCTTAATAACTTGAGCTAGGCAACTCCAATTGATGCCTAAGATAGCTCAAAATGAGCGAAATTAAAAATGTCATCAATCTAGGACAACAATAAAACCAAAAACCAAACACAAGACCAAGAAAAAGAAACTAAGAAAATGCCTTAGAAAATTTAACCTACAAAACTTTCCATAGGGTTGTCCAATTTTGCGAATACAAAATTGAGGAGAACAAGACCGTGTAAGTCTGCAATCACTTGGAAGAGACCATATTGATCTGAGTCAGCTGCTAAGGGAGTCGTTTAGTCTGATTGTTTCATCAACAGGATTTGTCGTACAATCTCAAACATCTCAAGGTGCCTTACATGCTGAACAACGAGCCATACAGGGCCAAATATTACTCGGAAGTGGCGTTGAGAGGTTGCTATTGTTGATTGTGGTGCACAACAAACATTTTCATACTTGGGCAATGATTGGGGTATGCAATATATTGTAATGTTTACTTTGCTAAAAGAAAATTGATAAGGCCTTGCTGTTAACATTTATCAGACTGTGGTACTTGATTAACCTGAAAGTGTGCATTGTTCTTTGCAAGAATATCATCTACATATATTGTGTTAGCAATTGTTTTGTTGTCCCTCTTTGTTGAATTACATTAGCAACAACAATAAACAATACCAAATACAATTACATCAGCACTCTGTGAACCACTCTGAAAGTAGTTATCCAGGTTGCACGTCAACTGTTTGACAAATTGTCCATGAGCTGAAGCAAAAAAAAAAATTTAATTCAAAAGAGGGCAGACTGTTACATCCTCTAAATAGTACAAGACCTTTTACAAACCTTGTGTCTCTCCAAAATGACAAGCAATGGTGTCTTAATAAAATAAAGGACAAGAAGTCTATTGTAGAATGACATACCTTGAAAGTAGCTTGAGACCACAAAGCCATCTTCTTAAACATTTGTAAAATGATATTCCAATCCTATGGCATTCACAAAGAGATTTTTCATCACCCTTTGATTATCAAGTGCATAAAAAGACAATATATTATTGTTCCTACTCATGGAAACTCCATTTTCTTCATCTCTTCGAATGTTATCCTCTTGTGCACCTTCTTCCAAATTTGAATGCTCATTATCAGCTACCGATCCATCAAAACTATCATCCTGAAAACTACCCACAAACCCTGTTAAAGCAACTAGCTTATGGCTACAAACCATACCATCTTGAGAAGATTGACCAACAACATTCATGAGTTCAGCTTCTTGTTATTCCTCTTGATCTTCATCAGCACATTGTATCTCCTTAGGATAGAAAATGTTGGAATCATCGTACCTTATTTCATTCTTACCAAGTGCAATGATCCCTTCTACAAATTGCATGATTTCCATAGTCCTACTGTTCATTTTTATTTCCATAGAAGTGGCTGCAATAGATGACTGATTTCTGCTTTGTACAATGAACAATGAGCCATGCTAAGTTGTAAGCAAAAAATCAGCAGCTTCCTTTTCCTTGTCTTCAGCAATTTTAATTGCAAGATCCCTGCCTTCGAGTAATTGTAAATAATCTGATTTCATTCCTTTTAATGCTTCTTTAATTGTGTAAAGTTGAGCACTAGTGACTCCACTTGCAACTCCCTTTTGTCTTTCCTCAATGTCGGTTTTCCAAATGAGGTCTTCAATGAAATTATGAGTGTTGTCTTCTCTTGTTAGTACCTGCACAACTTCATCTTCTAAAACCACAAAACGCTCCGTCTCTGATCAAGTTTACCAAGGACAAAGGGGCTGCCACTCAATGAATTTTCAGATTTTCTATCATTTGTAGAAGCAATGTCATCATTCATATTAGTTGAATCACTAGTTGTTACCATGCAATCCTCTAGAGGAGATGGAGGAAAATCATTAAATTCAATCTCCTCAAAAGGATACTTTTCATTGGCCTTATCAATGTTGATTTCTATTTCTCCAACAAAGAGCTTGGTGTGCCCTTCGCCTATAACAATTGATTCTTCTTCCTCTTTTCTGTTTGTCCAAACTTCGTTTGTCAAATCAGATTCTTCGAACTCATGAATATCAAAGTATTCATTAGAAGCACATGAAGAAACATAAGCAACTTCTTCCCTGGATTTCATCGTCTCTGTTTGATGGATCCCAACTGTGTTAGATGTGTTTTCTTCATTGCCAGCCCAAATTTCCTTTGCTATCTTATCTTCAAAATTTTCAACAAGGTTCTCATCTTCAGTGATACATGAGGCATCAACTTCATTTTAGATCTTCCCATCTGATGGGTAGTATTGTAATCACCTGTGTTGATGGAAATACATGGAGAATTAACTTCATCCTCAGCTTCCCTGTTCAAATGATCATTTTGAATCAATCTTATATTGGACTCATGTACTTCTTGAAATGAAGGCAAGAGAATCCTGGACTCTTGAATTTTGTCAATAAAAAAGTCCTTTTCCTTTGTCTCTGATTTCTTTTTAAAAATGGATTTTAACCATCCCGAATGCTCACTAAGGTACTAAATATCTTCTACCATATCCTCATAACTCGAAGCAACCCAACTTCAACTGCAACTCCTCAAATTCAATTCTAAAAATGATTTCTTCAATGTTATCCCTTTAGGCTGGCTGGATGCACTACTCTAATACCACTGTAAGGGTCTTCCCTTAATGTCGAATGTGTTGTTTTGGCTTCTGATTTTTTTCTGATTGTTTGATGTTTATGGATGCTTGTAAGGTATAAATAGTATTGATATGTCGCCAAACGACGGAACCAAGATGCATGCAACAATATAGTTTCCAATGCATACGTAAACTCATTTCATTACTAATAAACATAAGTTGAAACAACAATTTGAAATCTCAGATTTATGACAGCAGAATGTTATTTTGTTTAGAATGACAATGGACAACACCAAATCTTTACATACCATATCATTGTGACTAGCATGAGGTGGTCTCCCAACACACCAACAACAATGTATATTCCTCAAAACCCCTGCCAAAGCTCTCCTAGAGTGGTCTGAGTTAGGTACACCACACCCATCACTGGTACGACACTATGGAGATAAAGAAGATGACAGTACGACACCCTCAAAATAGCTTGCAAACGAAGTACGACACCCACTTAGCACCTACAGACCAGTTAAACCCCACTCTATGTGTTTCAAATTTGTACAACTTCAGCAAACAAATTCCAAATGGGTACAACTCAGTTCTAGGTTCCCACAGTCTTGTACGACACTCATTAACTCTTCAAACTGATGAATCTGTGTTACCAGTAACAACAGTGCGACTGGTAGTGTCTATGGCAGCATAAATATCACCTAAACTCCTCACAACGCTTTGCATAAACCTTGCTATAAATTCAAACTTCTCAATCAGACCAATATGGACTCTTGAATTTTACAGGAAAAGGTAAGTATGTATTTAAGATAGGATGTGCAGGTACAGGATTTTGCGATAAAGTATGGATTCTATATACCCAGAATATGGGAATTAGACAGGTGATACAGGATTAGGTGAGGATAAAGAATCAGACATCAAGGAAACCGAAATATAGATAGAAAAAGACACGTTTACAAAGGAAAAGGAACAATCAGCTAAAGAATGATATCACATTATAAGGTTTTAGTAGGAAATACTGATAATACACTACCTGAAAGTACGGATTGAACTTTAAATATATATGTATCTCTGCCCATAAACTAATGGATAAGTCCGTTTCTAATGTAAATGAGGGAATGCCCTCATATTTTACGTAAAATTCTGATCTGGACTCCGGTCCCGGGCTAGACTGAAGGTTTTCTTCTCCATTCTTTCCTACCAGTGCCCGCAGCGAATGGAGATTGTAATTTCAAAATTATATTAATAAAAATTTTGGCTTCGGCCTTTTACCGATCAAAAAAACAAAAAAAAATATGGACTCTTGAATTTGATTTGTTGCCTAAACAAGCACCAAATAAATTCCCAATTTGTATTGCTCAATAATTCTCCTAACTATATCTTTCAATAGCAAAGAGAATGTCAGCAAAGAGGGATTTCGTCCTCCAAGCCCTTGAGAGAAACTCTGCAAACAATTTCACCAATTTCATATATTTTCCAGCATGCCTAAAAGAGAACTCTTGTAAATATTTTATAATGCTCTCATAAGAGCTCATTAACTCATCTTACCAATGTGGGATAAACAAAATCATTTTTCCCCCACCACTTTTGTCTTTTCTTATTTTTTAGGGATTTTGCTATTTTCTCCTATTTTCTCGTGATTGTTTTTCCCCCTATTTGTCTGCAACATTTTTCCTTTAATATTTCCCCATGTCATTTAAAATAAATTTCCCTTTAACTTAAGTCCTCAAACATCTTATGTCTCCAATGTGTTATTAAATAAAGGGACTTCAAATATTTCCCACTTAACTATAGTCCCGCATTAATAAAGTTAAATATTTATATTTAACTTTACAAACTAACTTTAATAATGCATAAATAAATCATATCAATGATGTTAAACTTCTGTCAATATTAATCATTTACTGTCGACATAACACTGTCATTGAAGATCCCAACCATGCCCAAAATGACTTACTATAAATAGTAAGTATACCCAAAACTATAATGTCCCATTTCTAGCACTTAATTTGTGATGTGTCGTTAGCCCATTTTGCCTTGGTCACGTGAGCTAACCAGGACTTTACAGGGATCGGAGAGTCATTTAGCCTAGGCAATTCCAGTTTCAGGTCAATCGAAGTTGTTTCAGCAGGGTTTCCAGACACTTACTATTTATAATTTTATAATAAGTCCGTATTGGGTTCAATGTTTTTGGCATTTTAGTATTGGACTTGGAGCATCTCGTCGAGACCTTTCCAACGAGCTATCACACATGGTTGTCCGAGTCTGATTGATAATTTATTTTAATGTCTGAAGATTAAATAGTTTATTAATAAAGTGACTATTAAATTAAAGTTCATTTTATTATAAGTCACTTTATTATTAAAAGAACACGTTATTCACTTAAGTGGGAAATGATATTTTAAAAGGAAAAGTTATTTATCCCACAATCACGGGTTGATTGAGAAATCTCTAAGAAGTTATTAAATAAAGTGAAGAGTTCATTCTTCAGCATGCTTGGAAAATATATGAAATCGATGAAATATTGGAGAACTTCTTCGAAGGTTTGTGAGGGCGAAAACCCTCATGAATGACATTCTTCTCGCTGTTGCAAGATACAGCCAGGGGAATTAATGGTGCTCTCATTCAGGAAACACATTGGGCTTACTAAATCTCAGATTTTTCAATAGAGAAGGGCAGTTTTGGCGAAGATAGTTAGAGCAGATTTGAAGGCAATAGTGGCAGCGAAAAATAAAAAAAGAAAAGAAAAGATTCAAGAGTTGCTACAGGAGTGCTGCTACAGTGACATGCTACAGTGTCGTGCTACAGTAACGCTGGTACAGTAACTTTAGCACAGTTTTATGTGAAGTATTGTGAGGAGCTGGATGATATGCGAGCTGCCGCCATTTGGGGTTTCTATCAACTGTAATAATGAGTATCTGGTCTGCAAATTGATTGAGGCGACCTACAGTCATTCACATTGTTGTTATAATGCCATCCTGAGATTTGGAAGTGCTATACAAATCTCAGACAGTTCTGAAGTGGCTGTGACTAGGGTTGGGGATCAATAATGGCTATTAGTGGGAATTTGAAGCTGCATTTATGTCTGTAACAACGAATAGTGGTATGCAAGATCATTAATATAGTTGTTGATGTCTTCAATCAGAAATATTCATGTATGCATCTACTCTTATGATACTCTAGGTTTGGTTATCACAATTTAGCATATTGCTATAGAATGGGATATTGCTTCAATTTGCAAATGAGATGGTATATGCTAAATTTATGAAACAATAGTACAATTGTTCTTTGTTGCTGTAGCTTTCATTTTATCATTGATAAATAAAGTTAATTTATACTGTGAGTCTAGATTGTTACATTCTTTCTGTCATATCTATTTGGTGATTTGTCGATATTTATTATACCTTCACAAGCAATGCAATGTCCATCCAATCAGAAGTTTACACAATCTCAGAAAATTAGCAATTAGCTTGCTAGCCAACTGTTTGACAAAATTACAGTAAGGAAGGGAAGCAAGAAATTAGTCTAAGAATAGGGGGGTGTTCATACAAAAACTGCATCCAGACACCTCGGATCAACCTGCAATTGAAACTACCAAGGCCAAATGGCCTCAAAGTCCCTTAAATGTCCTGGTTAGCCTACGAGACAATGGAGAAATAGGCTAACGACAAACTCATACTTGTTCTAGAAAGGGAACATTACATTGTTGTACGTATGTATGTATAATTAAATGCATACATACGGGCTCTTTCACTTAGTGCCAATGTAACCTTCACGTCCCCAATTGTTCAATCATCATAAATATATACACATGATCATTATAAAATATGGCCATATGCATGTATCTACGTATGGTAGTATAATTGGTCCTTCATATCAAAGTTCCCAAACTCGGACTTGGCTCGGACTCGACAAGGCTGACTTGACTCATGACTCATGATTCGACAAAACTTGGCAAAGTGAAAAAACCCAAGAACTGTGGAGATTTTTAAGGATTTAAAACTTGTTTCATGCACCCATTATTAAAAAAAGATTAAGACACAATAACATCATCAAATAGAAGCTAATTTGATCACATACATAAATATACATCGATCACATAAGTACAAATGGAAATTGTAGCTGAAGGAAATAGCAAACTTAGATATATAAAATTCTATATATTGTCAAATGTATATAAAACTCAGGGAATATGAAATCCATGACATCAAATGTTCCAAACATATGTGAAAACAAAAACAAGTCTATGCCTCTGGCTCAGCCTCACCCTTAGAGGAGTCTGCATCCCTCCTACAAAGGCATCTAAGGTAGGTCTTGGATGACTGGTCAGCCATAGTCTGCGCCTGTGAGACACCACTCTGACCAACATTAGTTGTGCCTGTGCCTGTGCCTGTGTCTGATCGTGCTCCATCCTCCTCTACCATGCCCAAAGCCTTAGCCTCTCCATCCGCCTGGTCAATCCCATCAAAGTCCTCATCAGTAAAAACAGGATCGGTAGACTCAGTGACCCACTCGGATTCTGGATCGATCTCCTCCAGCGTGATCGGGCTGGAATCACTCTCCAAAATCTCTCGTTCTAAGACGAAGGTTGTAATGAATTAATACTAGATCATCCAACCTCTCCACAGACAGTCTATTGCGCCTTTTCAAGTGAATGTGCTCGAACATGCTTCAGTTGTGCTCACAACCCAAAGCGCTACATGGTTGGCTCAATATGCAAATGGCAATCCTCTGAAGGTTTGGGGTTGTAAGCCCAAACATTTGCCACCATCTATTTGAAATAAGAAAAAGAAAAAAAAAATCAGTCTCATTTCCAACTTTAAGACTAAATTATAATATCAAATTATGCACTTAACATATATTTGTACCTGGCTGCAATTTTGTAGGAGCGGCTTCGCACATTTGACTACAAAACAACTCCCTTGTTGCATTATCAAATTACTCTATATCGTGCAGTGTAGTTCTGGTATCACCAGAAGACGTCTGTTGTACCACTCAATAGAGCCAACCAAGAACCTCCTCATCCACCTTGAAATCGTGGCGGAAATGGTATACCGGATTGAGGTAATAAGCGGCTGCATGGATGGGCCTTTGAAGAGGGAGGTGCCATCTCTTATCAATTATCGCCCAAATGGGACAATACTTCTGCTCATCTCCTCCATATACAAATCTAATGGCCTCCTTGGCCCTATCCATACGCTCATATATGTAGCCTATAGAGGGCTTCTCCCCTTCAACAACTCGTAGGAGAACCTACCAGGGGCTCAGTGACCTGCAAATATTGTGAAACAATAACAGTTAAGTGTGTATGAAAATAAGCAAAAATGCAAAGTTGCAAACAAAAGAAAAATATGCATATAAATTAAAAGTAAATACTAAATACTAAACTGTAATACTAAAACATAACGTAGATTCTAGAATTTATAAAAAAATTACCTGCACGATCTTTGCACAAGGGGTCCAAAAACCTAGCTCATCAAAAATGCAATCTCCCACATCCACCCCTGCAGTGGTCATAGCATAGGATGAGGAAGTCCACTCCTCACCAACAAACATGCACCTCAAAGTTGCCTTTGATTGCATCAAGGATTTTAATGTGATAAAATTTGAGGCGAATCTTGTGATACCAGGACAAGCCAACTCCTTCTGCCCTGTATATTGCCTCATTATGCTAAGGACCAATGCATGATTGTAGATAAATTTGCAGATGTTTTTGGCCTTATCAACGCATGTTTTGACCCATTCAAATTTGCCAATATCCTCCAATATAAGGTCAAGGCAATGAGCTACACATGGAGGCCAAAACAATTTCAGGTGCCTCCATCGAAAGTCCACCTGCAGCAACATAACCTGTTGTATTGTTCGTCACCATCTAGCCACATTTTCTTCCCCCACCTCATGTATAACTTCCTCAATAGCCTCACATAAGTATGTGGCATTTTTTACATGTGAGTAAGCATCAATGGACTTAAGAAACATGGTGGATCCTGAAAATAAAGCAAAATAATGGTCAATTAATAATCATAAATTACGAAATTCAAATATTAATCACCAAATCAAATTCAAATTATTCAATGCATTTAGGGAAGTATAATGATCAATCACCTCCGTAGTAAACAAGAAAATTTAGGAGTGTCTTATTCCTCCTAACGGTCCAACCATTTGTCATGATGGTGCGCAACCCTTTTTGTTCCAAGACACTCGTTGGTCCTCTAATTCAACTTTTATATTTTCAACCATTTCTAACAAAAGGGGGTCACTTAACTCAGCATCAGTAAGGGCTTTAAATCCCGCCCCACAAATGGTTACGACATCTATCATGCCTTGCCAGTAAGGAGTGTTAAGTTTTAGGATCGCTGCAAATGTAATGCACTATTTATATTTTCTGTGATGTCTGTATTTTTCAAATGCAACAATCTCTCTTTCAATTATATTGAGAATGAGGCTAGGAGAGACATGTCCCTTCATGGGACATGTCTATTCATTATTTTGAGATTAATATAATGACAATAGATTATGCATATATATAATATCTTTGAATCATTATTATATTAATTTCTCCTAATAGTATTTTAGATATATATATATATATATATATATATATCTTCAATAGTTTAGTCTTCCAACAAAAGCTACAAAACATCAACACTCCCTCTTAGCTAGGGAGGATAAACATGGAATATAATATTACTTCAGCGTAATATCAAGAATGGCATGTTTAAGAATATCTTTGATCAGAAGATATTCACCATTAGATATCATCTCATGATATCAAGATAATGGCCTCAGAATATCAAGTCGCGTGATATTCACCAAGTACTCAAAATGTCCATAAGGTATGTGCACATGTATCCTCAATGATACCTTACCATATGAACATTATATTCATGATCTGTTTAAGGAAATTAATCCACCGTGCAAGATATTCATGGTTTGTTTAAGGAAATTAATCCACCATGCAAGATATTCATGGTATGTTTAAGGAAATTAATCCACCATACAAGATATTCATGGTCTGTTTAAGGAAATTAATCCACCATACAAGGTATAATCTATCATGATCTGCTTAGACATCATAAGATATCCATCATAATAGAAAATTGAAGTTATTGTAAGATCGTCACCTTCCAATAACTTTAACAAATACAAGTGATAATCATTCTGAAGTCGTCACTTCCTCATGATGTACACAGGGGGCAGGCCCATTAAAAACGTGGAGTCACACACATAACATCCACCATGCCTCAGCACAAAGGGTGGAAACAAGGGATTTCACCTCGAGCTTCTCTCACATAGAACTCATTGAGTAGACATCAATCTGTTGACTTTTTCATCCAAGATCGCTTAAGATAAACTATCACTCTCTGAATCTAATATCAATCTTCTGAGCTCCTCGTCCAAAGTTACCTCTGAAGTGTTAAACTCCCTCTGAATCTGATATCAATCTTCTTTTCCTGCAAGAACATCCCCGGAAAAGATCAAGGCAAATAGCCCTTATAGTACATATAGAAATACAAATAAGAGAGAGACTACAATGAGTAGATAAAGTAATACTCAAGGATAATAAATACTTATCTACGCATCAACATCCTTGATACAAGTTGCTCCAATGAGGGTCCATATGCAACAAATCAGAAAACGTCTATAAAGATGGAGTTTTCCAAAGACTCTTGCCCACACCTATCTCTCCTCCTAACACCCTATTGACTTGGTGTTCCCTCACATTGAACAATACTTTAACTTTCATTGTCTAACACTTTGACAGTCCACTCATATCTCTGCAAATTTAAAAAACCTGCCCTTGACTTAGGGCCCAAAATCTCTATCAACCCCTACCAAACTCTTCAAGCACTCCTTTGGCTTATTAACACTGCTGCAATTCACTTGACCTTATTCTTTGCACTTGGTGTGGACAAAAGTCTGCAACACAACTTCCCTCACTGGATTTCACATAGACGCGTACCCAGTCGGTCATAACTTTTGAACCCCACACTTTCTCTCCAATCGCTCCGGTGAAATTATTTGCAATTTGTTTATCACCAACATATCCAAAATTCAAAAAAATCCAACTGTGTATTTGTGAGATATGGTCCCTATACTGAGACTGTATTTTCTGAGACAGTCACGCATTCACCATCAACAAACTACTCTCTTACATTTACAGCCTGGCTCTGATACCATGTTAAGTTTTAGGATCGCTGCAAATGTAATAGCACTTTTTATATTTTTTGTGATGTCTGCATTTCTCAAATGCAACAATCTCTCTTTCATTTATATTGAGGATGAGGCTAGGAGAGACATGTGCCTTCATAGACATGTCTATTGATTATTATGAGATTAATATAATGACAATAGATTATATATATATATATATATATATATATATAATATCTTTGAATCATTATTATATTAATTTCTCTTAATAGTATTTAGATATATATCTATATATATTATATCTCACATAATAAAAATATATTTATATACATATATACATATATATATATATATGTATATATATATATATATATATATATCTTCAATAGTTTACTCTCAGTATTTATCCGACAAAAGCTACAAAACATCAAGAAGGAGACCTATCACAAATAGATTAAATAAGTATGTGTGATAAAATTATAACAATTCATTAGACAAAGCAAAGTTCAAAGTATAAATATTAAATTTAAAACAATCAAATAAAAAAAAATTACCTAGTTGTAACAAATGGAATGTTGCAAAAGTACCAAAACTTGCAAATTGTTTTTTTTGCAGCATCATGGACCTCCCTGTTCCAAGGCATGCTCTCAAGCGAGGGCTGTGAACCAAGAGTAGTGTGTGGCACAAAATAGTTGTCTAACCTAGATTTCTGAAATCTAGGAGCAAAGCTAATAGTGCCACTAGAAGGAGCAGAAGGAGAAGCACTAGCACTAGCAGAAGCACTAGGACGAAATAGAGGCATGGAAGAACACTCTCCAACACAACCTACGGATGCAGTTGAACGGGAACCAATATTAGCTAACTCCTGCCTTTGCCTCTTCTTTGTTTCCTTTAATTCTTCAAATGTTTCTAGTTGCACATAACATGCACAAACAACCTCGAGAGGTGTTAATTTACATGGCTCAGTATCATGACCACGTATCCCGGCAATATGGCATTTAAATCTATTGATGTCACCATGATTTATCTTTACAAAATTTACATTTCACTTGCAATCTTGTTCTACCAGGAAATTTTTTGATATATGCCAAGCCTCATCCCTTTGACCTATTTTCTTAGCCTTAGGTTTAGGTGGAGTATTACGAGTAGACATTGGCGGAAAATAATGTTTTCAAAACGTCAAGGCTGCTACAATAAGAGAATTTTACAAAAAAATTACCATTTGTGCATTGTGTTTTATAAACAAATACAAAAAAATAGGGTTTGTCCAAAAAAATTGTAGGGTTTTTAAAACTTTTCAATGCTTGAATCTTGATTCTTTTCCTTTCAAATTCAAAGACAAACTTCAAAGAAATAAAAATCAGCAAACCCTACATTTTTTTTAGAAAAATTTGTAAATACATATTTACAATTTTTTTCTAAAAAAAATGTAGGGTTTGTTATTGTTCTTTCATTGAAGTATGAAATTTCGATTTGAAAGGACAACATTCAACTTCAAGAATTGGAAAGTTAAAAAACAACAATAAAGATTGTTTATTAGAAAATACAAAAAAAAATCCATAAAATTTAACACTGACCTCTTTCAAATGAGATGAGAGCTCTTTGCAATAGCTGGTATGGACTCTTTGATGCTCTAAATGCAAGTAATACGCTGTTCTAATGTGATTTGTTGAAGATTTTTAGCTCTTCCTCCCTGCTGGTTGCACTCCTATGGACTCTTATTTTTCTTCTAATCTCACACTTCTCTCTTCTTCTCAATACAATGAAATGAAATGTTCTTTAGGGTTGTAATGAAGAAATAGAAACAAAGAAACTAAGTTAAAACATTCAATTTTTATGTATTTTTATCTAAGTTACCAGATTCGCTCAGCAGACCCGGAATTCGCAGTTCGGTTCGGTGCAAATTCGAATTCGGTTCAAATTCGCATTTTCACTGAGACATTTGCTTAATATTCGGTCAGCGGGACCCTATGCGAATTTGGAATGAATTTCACCGAATTTCTAAATGCCAGCGCGAGCCCGGATGGAATCTGGAGCGAATTTGGGATGAATAAGCTTGCTGTTTGAAATCAGAATATGCTTGTTGTTTGAAAATATAATAGTATTATTTTGGAAAATAGCTTTGAGTAAACAAAAGTATGGATGCCAAGGGTAATAAATGACCCACAAACTTGTTGTTCCAAACAAGGTCTCAGTTGGAAATTGGAGTTGCAGGTACAGTAGCTGCCTAGAATTGACATCCTTTATTTGAAGCCTGCACCCTGAAAAAAAAAATATTGCCTAAAATTTGTGAATAAAAGTCATGTATGCAGCTGCTTAGAACTATGCTAATAATATGGCCAAACTTGCACCAAAAGCTGCATAGTTGTGCCCGAAAAAGCCTGCTAAAAATAGTCTAAACTCATAACTTTCTTTTCTAACTGTTGTATGTATGCCCACAATGATTGTTGAGTGGCTATCAGAAATTCGAACACATGTCTAATAACTTATTTGCTGCTATGTGGTGGTGTATTTTGCTATGTTGCTTTATTATTAGCATAGTAATGTATGAACTTATTTGCTACTGCATAAGTTTACATATATATATATGTATATATATATATATATATATATATATATTTTACCAAAATTTTCTTGTACGGACGAACCCAAAACGAATCGAACCCAGCCCAAAATAAATTTGGACGAATTTCGAACCCGAATCTCGAACCCGCATCCAAACTGGAATCTGAACCGGCAACTTAGATTTTTATGCACAAAACTGTCTAACGGCCGAGTCCCATCATCGAGACTCGGCGAGTCAGTCTCTGACCCGCGACTCGCCATGACTCGATGAGTCACATCCCAGACTCGGTCGAGTCCGAGTCCGAGTCCCTAGGACTCGCCCAGGGTTACTTGGCTCGTGACTCGCCGAGTCTAGGCAAGTCATGGCAAGTCTGGGAACTCTGCTTCATATACACAAAGATCGTTGACAACACATACATTTGACTATACATATATACGCTCAATAGTATATGTTTATGTATATTCTATGCACACATAAATAACCAAATAAATACAAAGAAGAGTTTCCATGGTTGTTTCTTTAAATCGATAGAAGACCCAAATAACTTAATTAATTAGAAGTGATTAATTCTTTATTAAACACGGGGACGAGAAATACAACCAACCCGACACAACCAAGGCAATACCTAACCTAAGGCCCGACAACCAGATACTCAGTTATGGGTTCCTTGCTCGAATGGCATTTCTGACCTGCACCACGCATCCACATCTCTCACTCTGATGATACTCTTTCCGCACTCGCGGGTTGACCTATTCCTGCATCCGCGGACAGGAAAGGATTAGTCATCTTCATCTTCATAACCTCACAACATCAAAATATTTATAATGTTCTATAACATTATCCATTTATGAATATAATCTCCATAAAATCATTATTGACCTAGAAATCCACATAAAAAATATGATCATATTAATCATAATTCTAAATAAAATATTCAATAATCCACATTACTAACAGCTTCACAATTCATGTGAAACCATTATTCAGTTATTAAAAAGTCCTCAAGAAAGGAACATAACAACATAACTAACAAACTTCATACTTCACATGAAACAGTTATTCGATAATTTCAAGGTTCTCAAGAAAGGGAAGTAACAATTACACCTAAGCTCCAATAAAATTTCTATAAGACCTCATAGCATCTTTTGATGATTTTCATGCAGCCCAAAATACATGGTTTTCATTTGAGCAAATATTTATGTCCCTATTTATCACTTTCGAAGAAGACCTACATGACTTAAGTACTTCATTTTTTCTTTTATAGAAATTGCCATGTGATTCCCCCTATTAATATTAAGGGGGAGTGTTACAACATAATGTTTATAGGGGTCATACCCTTGTAATTTTTATATATTGTTCTGATATAAAGTTATAAAACTTTATGGTATAAAGAATATACCATTGAATAATTAATAATCTAATAACTATTAGATTTTTAATTATTTATGAATTGTTGCTTTGAATAAGTGTGACTAATACCCCTCAAGGTAATTTTCCACCCTTCCTTTTATATTTAAGGAGGTTCTCTCTAAAGAGCACACAATATATTGACGAAGGTGTGAATCAGTATTAAAAAAACCTCCTATTTTTCAAACTTAATGCCATAAGCATATAAGTTGCACGATATCAACATAAGATGCAACAATTACGCAACACGCATAGAATACATGATTTATGTGGAAACCCTTACGGGAGAAAACCATGGCAAAATATTGCATATATAAATTCTCCTTTACAAACTTCGTAGGTACCAACCAACAAGAGACACCAATCCCCTCAATTCGTAGGTAGGCGCCGACCTATTGGAGGCACGAACCCCCAGCTAAGCACCAACTTAGCAATAGACGCCTATATCCTCTTTGGGAAGTACCAACTTCCGAATCAAAGTTCCATTTTCTATGTTGCTACTTCAACGGATGATGGTCATTCATATCTCATGCTTATTGCTCCACATCAATTTGCTTCTTCTTGAAAGATCTTCATATAGAATCTATTCATTCCATTAACTTCTTGTGAATGTCCTCTTCAATGGATGATGAACAACCACATTCAAATAAGCAAGTTCTTCTTCACAAATTTGCTTAAAATCTTCTCTATGGATCTGTTATTAAAGTCTCTTCTATATCTGCACAATCTTCTTCTCTATCTCTACATAGATTGCTTTTATATCAATACAATCTTTTCTTCTATATCTGCAAGATCTTCCTTTTTATATTAGCATAATCGTCCTTCCATATTTGCATGGATTTATCTTTTGTAATTTGTCCATAATCCTTTCTTTATAAATCTGTGTTCAGTCCTCTCTTACAAATCTGCCTTCAACTCTTTTTCTAAATTTCTCTCCAACTCCAAATGTGCAGATATGCACGTATCCAATAGATATATCTTTTATTTTCCTAAGTTGCTGATTCGGGTTCTAGTTCGGATTCGGGTACGTGGGTGTGGCAAAACAAATTCCCTTGGGTTCCAGTTCCGGTTTCGATTCGTCCGCACACGCACACACACATATGTTCAAACATCAAAGTTACAAATATAAAAAGAAGAGCAATACTCAAAAATCCATAATTTCCAATAAGATTATAAATAAAATACCTCATCACATTCATTATTCTAGCTATATATATATATATATATATATATATATATATATATATATATATATATATGTATGTATGTATGTATGTATTGATAAATCATAGTTTATAAACTAAGTTGCCAGTCCCGGTTCGGATTCAGATTCGGGTTTACGGGTTTGTTCACAAAATTTTTGGTGGGTTCGGGTTGACTTTGGGTTTGTCTGTACAAAACACACACACACACACACACATCTATATATATATATATATACACCACTATGCTAATAGTAAAGCAACATAGCAAAATACACCACCATATCAATATTTCAATTCAAAAATAATAATGTCAACATTAATAATCAGCCATCACTGATCAAATATCATCAAAAGCCATCAAACATATTATCATTCGCCTATTGTGGCAAATTAGAAGCACAAACAGTGCCACTGGCATTGGTACTAGCAATCTCATCATCAAGAGCAGCCTCATGATCACTAGGTAGCTCATGATCATAATCATGAACACTTGAAACCATATAAGAATAGCTCACAAACTAGCTTAGAGCATGCCACAATCACCCTTCAACACTCCTTGAGCAAGGACAAGCAAACAAGAAAGTTTAGCAATGGAGGCAAGAAGTTTTCTTTTTCATTCACAAATGCACAAATGAGATACACTTCACCTTTTTGGCCTTTTTAGTGGTCTATTTGAGGGTTGGAGGGTCGAATTGACCAAAATAGACCAAAAAAGAACTTTGAAAAAATTAAAAAAAAAGCTTAAAACTGGTCAAATTATGCCTGGGTTCTGCTGCTCAAGTCGAAATTCGCTCCAAATTCTTCTAAATTCTCCTCAAGTCCTTCACTGTGAACCCACAGTCAAAATTCCAAACCCTGAACGAATTTTGGCCGGATCGAGTCCGGACCCAAATTTGGGCCGAACCGGACCGGGACCTTGGGCTTCCAAGGAAGAATTGTTAACGTACTTTATAAATTTATATATATATATGTTCAAACATCAAAGTTATAATTATAAAAAGAAGAGTGATACTCAATAATCCATAATTGCCAAAAAAATTAATAAATAAAATGCCTCATATATCATATTCATAATTTTAGCAAGAAATAAAAAAAAATGTTTACCTATAAGTCTAGGATTTTTTCGTAGTATTAAATTTGTAAATAATGTCAACTAAATAACTTTTTAATTCATTCGTTCATCATATCATAGTTTTGATCTGCAATATAGCATCAATCTTGATGACTAAAACCTACTGATAAAATCTAATCAATTAAAAAATATAGCAATCATTATATGATACCTAAGCCTGAAATATTATTTATTATCAACCGTTCCCTTAAAAAATAATGTACAGCATTATACTACTATCTTAATTTGAAAATTCAAAGACTCCTATACTGCAAGGGCAAGGTCAAGGAACACATATTGAAAGACTCAATTTACCAAACTTATACAAATCAAGTCGATATAAAAATGCCAATCTTTGGTGATTATCGAGAATCTCATAGTTCTCTATGGTCATATGAAAGATTAAGCTTGCCCTCTATGAGATTTGGCATGTGAAAAATCCCTTTTCAATTATCCCAATTTCTAAGAATTCTCGTTTTGCAAGTATACACTGAATTGTAATAATTCTGAGTTTACTGAGAATTGTAGGAATAATTATTTTTGACACTGAATAATGATAAGCAATACCATTGATTACTAACAGTCAATACAGTCCAGAAATGTGACGGATTACTCCAAACTCCTATGTATTGTTTATTTGCACACAGTCAAAGCATTTTGGGAAGCCATGAGTAGAATGCTACATCAGTTTGTAAATTCATTATGAAATTTAACGGAAGTGTGCACCTGAGATTTAATATCGTGTCCTGCAGAATATAAATTGTTCCCCTTTTGTTGAAAATGTTTATCGCATCCGGCACACAGCTGTAGACTCTTTCCTGCAACCACGTTTGTCTTTACCACGGGCACTCCCTGCAGCCACGTCCGTCTTTACCTCAAACACTTGCAGTGTGCGAAACCGCAGGCCCTCACCCAAGCATCCACCCGTCGGCCTCTGTATTCCCCGTGCTCGTTCGCTAATCCTTTCCGCTGTCTGACAGCGGTTTGTAGTATCCAAATCCCACTCCAACTCTTCTTATTCCAAGACGTGGTGTGACTTCTCTTCCACGTGGAAATCGCGTGGCTTCTCCAACTCGCCCAAGAGCCTATCCACCACACCACACCAAGCCAAAACACTTACGTGCGAAGAGTTATACTGAATTTGTCTTTTCCTCCCAATCTCCACTAGGTCAGGAATTCTGACGAAAGGAGCCAGTAATGTCTCCACTACCTACCAAAATGACTTCCAGTTCCAAGCATATCCTTCCTTCACGCACGAACCAGACTTTTAGTCAACCAAAATCGGTTGTAGTATTCCCGTAAGGGAAACTACTTTATTAAACGCTTAACTTAATGTTACAAACTCCTTGTAATTATTTAATATTAATTTGACAATGTAATTAATATTAAACAATTAATTCCTTTATTAGCCAAATAATGATTAATTATTTGGGGACATGACAGCGTGAATATTTCTCTGTGTCTACTATGTTCTGAAGATGGTATTTTAATCTGTAATGAAATGAAATATATGAAAACAGAGTTAGGCATTTTAATGATTCAAAATTTCAAACGGAAAAACAAATTTAGACTAAGGAAAAATTATTCCATAAAAGATGGGCAATGATAAACAGAAATATCACTGGTAATATTTACAAGAGCTCATTGAAAAATGTTACATAGCAGACACAAGGCCAATTCTCAAAAGCAAGAATTCCGGCTATGCAATTACAAAATTGATACTCTAAAATTAGATGCGTTGATGTATGTTCTTATCAACATGCGTATATATCTACAGGGAATCTGGGTGTCTGAGCCGCACCCAGGCATTACCTGTGGGGGAATCTGGACTGCACCACACCCAACCCAGAAGCCACACCGTTTTAGCAGAACCCAGTAACATAGTTATTTAGTAATTTACCCACTCAACACACATCTGCTCACAACCCCTCTACAAAACTCTTCATGAATCTTCTCCTACTTTCTCCGCAAAATCTTCTTTTTATGCATCCATAAATCTGTTATTATACTTTACTACTTCACACAAATGATCTATTATTTTCTTCTTCAGATCTGCATGTGTTTCTATAATATTGTTGCTCCCGTACACACGCTTCCTTCTCCTTAAGTTTATTTTTCACCTTTTTTACACCTTTTTCCTCTTACAAATCTTATTCCTTTTTATATCTTCGTGATGGGACACATCTCTTGGAAAAGATATCCATTTAAGTGGTCATGAGACTTCTTAACTTTCCATCACTGCCTTCCCTTTAACCTTTATCACTGCTACCCTTTAATTTAATCGCTGCCTGTTTGTTAGACTTTACCAATGCCTTTTTAATGCTCCAGTCGCTGCATTTTTTTTTGTCTTATATACTGTCTTATATAGTTGCAGCCTTGGGGAATTAATTGACTTTGTTTTGATTGCAGCCTTAAAGTTTATTAACTTTCTTTTGCTACCATTATACTTTGTCTAAACTTTGTCATGGGTGTCACCTTGATGGGCATCGACCAGCATTAATATATCTTCTAAATATGGAATCAATCAACATTAAATCTTCAGCATTAACATGTAATTTAATATAGTGATTGGCCAGCATAAGAAACATAACCTTGCATTTGTCTTGCATATTACAAACAAGGACAAAGATGCCATAATGAAGGAGTTCGGCTGATTGCTGCTTTTGTTTAATATCTTCATCATGTCTTTGATCATAATATATTATATAATGGCTGCCATTCTAGCTCATTAACCCTGCCATATACATTAGTCATCAACCACTTAAACAGGGCAATTAATATATGTTTATATTTGCCTTTGACAATTTTCTCGAGAGCACTTTGACATAGATCTTATTTTGACATTAATGACAAGGCAACTATTTCGTTCATTAACAATATCTGATCCATGAACTCCTTAATATCATTAATAACAATCTCGTCCAACAATCTCCCTCATACACCTTCTACATCAATGACTAGATCTAACAATTTACCTTAGGAATATGTTATCTAACAATCGTTTTGACAAAATGACAATAATTCCAACACTCTCATTTGAGAGTGTGTGAATTTGGGGATTTAGAATGAGTTATATCACAATGCATAAAAGGTACTATTGGCCCTGTGGAAGTAAGAAGTGTGTCCAGGTTCAGTCTATATTTAATAGACTATATTTTGTATGTGTTTTATTAAAATGATATGCTTTGGGGTTTTTTACCCAAAAGGGTTTCCCCCATGTATATCTTGTGTAACGTTTAAAACCTATGCTTGCATGATTCTCATTTTATTTATTTTATATTTTGTTCATGCTGATTAGCATCCTAAGATCGTAATTTCTAACAGGTACCAATGGAAGGCATTTGCTTGACTAGGAGAGAACAATACTGTGTATATATTTGTCTTTCGAGATGGTAGTGCACATATTATTTAGGAGACTAACATCATAGTAGATGCAAGGTTAAAGTTTAGCTTTGAAAGCAAGTTATATATTGATTTCAAGATATCAGTTTGTGTATGATTGAAGATAATAGCTTCATGGCAGTTGTGTGGTATTGTATGTCACATGTGAAAATCGCAAACAATGTTAAT
Source organism: Thuja plicata (assembly GCA_018584345.1). Classification (NCBI taxonomy): domain Eukaryota; kingdom Viridiplantae; phylum Streptophyta; class Pinopsida; order Cupressales; family Cupressaceae; genus Thuja; species Thuja plicata. The sequence goes on from MU225886.1 coordinate 2,316,384, forward strand.
AAAAGATGATATTATTCTTGATCTGTTGTCACAAAGCTTTAAAGAAAGACATTATCAACAGATAATGACAATGGTGAAAATAATCTATATGGAAACTTGATTGTACCTGAACAGCACCTTCCCCAAGCAATTCCTTTAGACCCTTCTGGAACTGTTTATACTTAGATGGATTTGTGTTGCGTATAAAGCAGAACAAATCTGGAGAGAATGAAGGAATCCCTGGAAAAGACACTTTGGGACCAGTGTAGACAGTATCACCAATGCAGAAAGTATCTGGATTGTTGAGACCAATAACTACAAAGATACAAACAAAAAATTTCAATTCTGGAAGCTTGTTGATTAGATTCCAACCAGCATGTCGATAACCAATTTGTGTGGTACTAAGCTGAGATGAAATAAAATGACTTTTATTTACCGCTGATTCAAATTGTTATGTCAGACCTATCAAAGAATAACTACAAAACTAAATCTATCACATAAAGCACACAAGAATACAATGAAAAAGAAATTTACCATCACCAGCATATCCAACATCCACTGTTTCTCTGCTTTGACCAAATAATTTCTGTGGTCTTGTCAAGGTGACTGTTTTCCCAGTTCGAGCCAGCTGAACTTTCATGCCCTTGCTGAACTGGCCTGCTTAAGTCAGTAGGAAATGACAATAGAGTATTGGGCATTAAATTATTTCTCATTTTATCCACATACCCTAAAAATTGGATACTTAGATTATATGCTCTGCAACAGTAAAACTGCAAACCTGAACAAACACGGACAAATGCAACTTTATCTCTATGTTTTGGATCCATATTTGCCTGCAGCTGAGAAGAGAACAGTTTCATGAGATACATTTGTATGACCACATGTTAAAGTACACATAAATTTTATTTTCAATTGTAAGCAGCCAACATAAATATGGGATGCACAGACAATCAAGATCCCAGCTAAATGAAAGAGTGTTTGAAAGAAGACACAGTATGGTCATAGAGTAGGCAGGCAACATTAACATGTATCCACATATAAAAAGAGGTCAGCTAGATGAACAACTGTCCAGAATAAGAAATGCAGTTGTATAACTTGGAGAATGTTTGATATGGAAAAGACTTGTTCAACCCAAGAAATTTGGGATAGAATCTTGTCAACACTCCTATCAAGTCCCATGTGAAGACAACGATGAATGAGAAAGAGCCTCATTCATGTCATGAAATAATGAGATCTACTGCCTGTTAGCCGTGTATCGGACTTAGTCGGGTAGGCCGACGGTTGCCACCGTCGGTCCGTTACTTCCGGCCGTCGGGAACGGGTGGCGACGTTTGATCGCACCGTTTCGAGGTTTATATATATGCTTTGTACTTTGTAATTAAAACATCATGTTCTGGTGGCTAATATGTATGTACTTCAATACAGATGGAAATAAAGACTGTGTTAACATTCTCGTAATTCATTCCTGTAAAGTCTATGCGTAAACTTGGTTACCCCAGCGGGTAAACATTTGGCGTCGTTGCCTAGACGAACTCGGAACTGGATGGCGTACGGAGACAATGGGATTATCCGTTGACGAAATAAACCCCGAAGCAGACGATGCATGTACAGAACTGTACGAAGGGGAGGATAACCAAACAAGGGAATTCAGAATTCTATTGCAGGCGGGGATAGAAACGTACGTCCATCGGGAGGCATACGAAGCGGAAGTCCCACAAGGTGCCGTGTGGTCTACCATCGAGGCCAACCCTGCAGCCAACTGTCTACTAAACCATCTTCCATGGCTGTTAGCACAAGTCTCATTGGCACAACGCGCTCGTGTGGAGGAAAGTGCTCGGGAGGAATGACGGCAAGCCATCCTCCGAGAGTACCATGAACGGGAGCGTACACGTCTTGAAGAGGAACGCGATGGCAAACGCCGTCGGGAGTAGGAGTATGTAATGGTGACCGAAGGGAGAAGGGACACGGGAAAATAAGAATGACAAGGTCATTCATCTGAATATTGTAATAAAAATTATGAATGAATAAAAAGTGTCCATCTATTTTGCAAAACCTTGTGTTGATATCAGAGTAAAGAAAAGCTTTATGCCAAATCAATTAAATAAAAATAGAAATCTAAAAAGGGATCTCGAGGGAGAA
>MU225886.1:2323452-2347809 GCA_018584345.1 Thuja plicata
ATGGCACAATGGGCAACGGAGGTGGCACAACTGCGACGAAAGGCTTGGCACGATAAACATCTTAAACGTGTCCAGTTCACTCCCGGCCAACTGGTACTAAAATATAATGGAAAAAACGAGATTAAGCTAGGCAAGTTCAGGGTGAAGTGGCTGGGGCCGTATCGAGTGCGACAGGTTGGAGATAATGGGGCGATTAAGTTGTGGACGCTCGATGGCAAAGAAGTCCCCGACACGATAAATGGATCTAAACTAAAGCCTTATCACGAACGGCGCACAGTACCATCGGAAGGCCCAGAGCGTCTGGACGAACAACTGGAAGGCTCGTAAAAAAATAAAAAAATAAAAAAAACAGACTTACCGCACGATGAAAGCCACCGCACGGTGGAAGTTCACCGCACTGTGAACTCACCGGACGGTGGTACCACCGGACGGTGGAAGTTCACCGCACGGTGAACTCACCGGACGGTGGTCTCACTGGACGGTGGAAGTCCACCGCACGGTGGTTCCACCGGACGGTGGGAGGCCACCATCGGCCGTTGGGCGGCTTAAAACACAACCCACGTGCGGCTGTTACAACATCAAGCGTCGGCGGAGGTTAAAACAAATACCGTGCGGGGGAATGAAACATTAAAACAAGCGGTGGCATTAAAACAACAGCGCCATGGATCAAACCATGCCCAGGAAAGAGTAGGAGCACAGGGGTAGGACGCACCACTTGGTTATTCCGTTCAGACACACCCAACACCCAACAGCGAGCAGCATCAAGCTTCCCTCCCGCGTAAAAATTTCTGCTATAATGCGGTTGGAAGTTTCAACACGAAACAGCGTTCAAGGGTTCTCTGAAGTCGGTTTTGGCAATGGAAGCGGTGCTAAGTCCGCCATAATGGAAGCGCACAGAGTTTGATAGAAGCGTTTGATGTGGCGAAGAGTTGCTAGAAGAGTTCGATGTAGGAATGACCGGTTTCGCTCCCTCCATTTTCATTAATCTTTCCGTGTGATTTAAAACGATTCAAAGTGACAGTATACCCAAGGCCGATTTAGCAAGCAGCCACGAGGGACACATCAATAGTTGCCATTTCACGACTATTAGCGGAAGTATAGCACGGGTGTCGTAGGATGGTTACAATTTTTCACAAAACCAGCAAACCCTAACCGTTTCTTGGCAAGTAGTTATGGAATCTGCAGGTAAAAGGAAATGGAAGGCTCAGTTGGACGACACTCTGAACACGGCGAAGAAGGTAAAGGTTTTCCCTCGAGAGTACAGGTGGCCGGAAACATGGGCAAGGGAAAAGCTACGCAGAAGGAACAAGTGACTTATGAATCAGTAGCATTCGAAGGGCTTAATGGCTTGGAGTGCCGGAAATGGTGGCAGGACACACCGGACACAGATGAAGTGAAGAGGTTATTAAGGCATGCGGGTGTACATTGGGCGATTCAGATGCCCTTGTTTCCTGTGAAAAATTTCGAGCCTACATTGCGGGTAATGATAAATACCTATGACAGGCATACACGGAAAAGTACATTTGAGTACAGGAAACACATGGTTACAGTTTCTTTTGGTCCCACAGACTTCACTCGGGTGTTGGGCATTCCTGGACGGAATGGGCAGAAGATGGAGATCAAAAAACACAAGATGACGAAGGAGGGGAAAGAATTCTGGATCCGCCGCATTTCTCGCAACCTCACCCAAGCTGAGATGGATTCTATTGTTCGGGCAACAAAGGGCCGTGGCATTAAGGAGTTCGTGGCAAAGGGTCCATGGAGATGCATTTTGGATGTGCTGAAGAGCAGACTTACCGGGGCCAGTAGGGCATTAGACATCGCCCTTCCACAGATTGTCCACATGAATGGCCTAATGAACGGTGTGGTCTACAATTGGGCGACTGTATTATCCGATAGAATGTACGAGTTCATGACTTTGCAGCACCGTATGCTCCACATGTCGCACCATGCTATTGGGTTGTTCCTGGAGGCTACTCTCACTATGCCGCTGGAGAGAATGGAATTAGCGCCCCAAGGGAAGCTGGCACTCGGCGAACCCCTCGTGTTTTACTGGAAATACTTGGACACTGGTGGGGTGCAAACAAGGCAGAAGAGGCCACGACAGGTTATAGAGTCGGATCGGGAGGACAGTGGTAGAGCGACCACCACGGAGGATAGTAACTCTGAGGCTGCAGAGAGTGATTCTGCAGGGGAGGAGGCCGTAGTACGATTTGCACCACCTCTTTTATCATCTTCAGCCAAACTGGCTCCAGCGGCACCCCTTAGAGAGGGAGTTGCCGAGTCCGAGGTTGCGGGAAGCACAACCAAGGACCAGCCAATTGAACAGGGACAGCTTGGGCTGGCAGCCATTGGGGCTCCCACCGTTATCCATGTGGACAGTGTTTCGCTCGACGATCCACCACCGTCAGCCGGTCCTTCCAAGAAGACTATGAGCTCCTGGCTTCAGAAAAAGTTCGCCATAACAGTTGTAGAGCCCATAGGGGTGGCCATTCTATCTCCCCACCGGGAGGTACCGCAGGAGGAGGTGCCTAAGGAGGTACAGGTTACCCACCCACAAGGTGGGGACGGGGACACTATTGGAGCGATAGCAAATGTGATCGAGGAAGGCACTTTAGGTCAGCAGGGAGGGACAGGGGATGACGCCAGGGAGGTCCTGGTGACGGATGTGTTGGTGATGGATGTGTTGCTGTCAGAGAGGGTGGATCACTTGGTCGACCAGGGAACAGGGCCAGATGGGGATGTGGAGGCATCATTGGCTGACCTAGTAGTCCGAGGACGTCGGATGGTGGCCTTAGGCGAGGCTCAAGCCCTTCAGTCAGTGACTACTGAGTTGCGCCGTCTGTTGAGTTTTATGCTGCACGAGTGCCCACGGGTGTTTGGGGAGTGCTTTGGCCAGGGGTCATGGCCTGCTGGAGAGACACTGGAGATGCGGGAGGCATGGTCTCTTCCGGTACCAGTGACAGAAAGTGCAATTCAGAGTCTCACTCGCCAGATTGAGCAGGTGTTCTGTGAGGGTTTCTACGTCTCGGCTAGGAGGGAATCTGCCTTGGTAGCTGCAGAGAGCACTCGGGAGGAGCTAGCTGCCAGGTTGGCAGTCGTGGAGCGAGACTTAGCCCTACGAACACAGGGGATGGACGCAGAGAAGGCATCCCGCATCGCCTTAGAGGGGCAACTGGCCCAAGCGACGGAGACATTTGAGCATCAGCTGGCTACAGTTACTTCTGAGAGACAGCTTGTGGAAGCTAGTTTGGCTGAGTCCCAGCAGGTAGTTGAGGCGCAGCTGAAGGACCTTCAGGAGGCTGCTGTGATCGTAAAATCCGCGCTAGAACTTCAGTCAGTTACCGAGCAGCAGTTGGCAGCGCACACGACACAGGTGTACGAGCTTCGTTCTCAGTTGGTCCAGCCGGCCTCTTCTGTTGCGGGGCACCCTTCCTCTTCAGGGACGCTTCCTCAGCCCCCTACTACTTCTTGATTATGGTTGGGTAGTTCATTCTTCCTATTTTGTTGTGCTGTCCCGGACATTTTGTTGTCGTCCGGAGACGACTTTTCTTTAGGGGGGATGATGTTAGCCGTGTATCGGACTTAGTCGGGTAGGCCGACGGTTGCCACCGTCGATCCGTTACTTCCGTCCGTCCGGAACGGGTGGCGACGTTTGATCGCACCGTTTCGAGGTTTATATATATGCTTTGTACTTTGCAATTAAAACATCATGTTCTGGTGGCTAATATGTATGTACTTCAATACAGATGGAAATAAAGACTGTGTTAACATTCTCGTAATTCATTCCTGTAAAGTCTATGCGTAAACTTGGTTACCCCAACGGGTAAACACTGCCTAGGCAAACTCCTAAAGGGAAGTGATGGATGAAGGGAAAAGTGGTTAAGAAAGGCAAGAATAAGGAAAATATGGGAAGGGTCAAATAACTCTAAATGCAAGGATCAAAGAATTTTACACAGGGTTGGGAATGCCTGTTTATATTCGATTTAATTGTAACGGGTTAATGATTGCAAATGTGTTAATGAGGAATATTGTATCTGTATTCAAAAAGTTCTGTAAAAATGAGTGAATGTTAAATGTTTATTTTGTTAATTGGCATTCTGTGAAATCAGAAATAAAGAAATAGAAAAATAGAAAATAAGGAATGGGTCAAAAAGAAAAAAAAAGACTTAGCAATGGGGATCCATTCTTTTCTTTTGGAAACAATTGCTCCCAAAAGTAAAACCACCCTCTCATAAAAAATTTCAAAATGGAATTGGGAGTGCAATTGTGGGTGAAATTTGATGGGATTTGAAGCATTGGGTTAGGAATGGGAAGGTGATTATGCATGCAAGTGGATTTTCTCTTCCTTTTGATGTGTATGGAGTTCGTGGTGTTTTAATTTTTGTCAAAATTTGATCCATGTTTTTGTTTTCAAATGGCATGTTGGTGACTAGTAGAGTATTAAATGCTCCCAGAGTCCCAGCATTCTTTTCATTTCAAATTTAGAGTAGATTCTTCTTTGCAGGAATTTAAAGTCAATTTTTTGTTTTATATTTTTGAAAATTTTGAAAATAGAATTTTATTGCATGAATCAAGTTTTGTTCACATTTGGAACCAAATGCTATATTTTGATTTTTTTAATTTTCAATTTTTAAAGGCATTTTAAGGGTGGAAGTAGGAAATTTTTTGTCTTGTGAATTGAAAATTGAGAAAATTTGAATCTTTAAAGTGATTTGGAATGTTTTGAAATGGTGGGAAATCGGTCTCCCTCATTGATTTTTGTCAGGATTTTGTTACAAGTATGCTTAGTTGCCGATTCGGGTTCGGGGACGGATTCGGGCTCGCGAATCCAGTTCGTGGATTCGTGAAAAAAAAAAATTGCCGTTTGGGTTCGTAAGGATTCGGAATTAGTTCGACAAGCTGAAAATTTTGAAAAAAAAATTGACATTAAATTCGCCTTCTATAAGTTTTTTAGAATATAAGTAATAAGTTGAAAAAATAAAACAATATTATGTAAAAACTGAATATATTACAATAAATTTTAAAATATTGCAATTTAAATATGTTTAAATTTTAAGTATTTATATATAAATAAAAATATACTAAGATATGGGATGAGCCCATAGCGCGATGGTAATCACAAGCCCTGTTGATAGGGCAGTTGTATGTTCAATTCCCACCAACGGAATACCGCAGGAGTCAAGTTGGTTGTACATGCCCACGGGGAATTCTTACACACTGGCGGAGGTTGTACGCAGCCCGTGTACCACAGATTGCTCATGAAGGGATTGCCAGAGGACACAACCGTGCTGCAAGTGGTCAGAAGAGTGATAAGGCCTAGTGGAGGGATAAGGAGTGTTGAGCGCGTGGAGTAATAATGAATTTGGAGGGATAAGGTGGCATTCGTACCTAGAGGATTTTGACTACCAGCATGTGAGAGATAATGTACGGAGTGATAAGAAGTTTAAAAGAAGGGTTTGTATTAGGACGGCAAATAGAGTAATAAGGGGAGTTAACGTCAAAAATCTCTGAGGATGAGTCCCTCAAAAATGTGGCCTCACTGGTTCAAAGCTTTAGTCAAAAGTGATTAACAATCAAAATAAAAAATAAAAAATATATACTAAAATATAAATGTTAAATAAATGTATTATAACCAAAAATCTAGTTTTAATATTTTGCTTAAATTTAAATATTATTAATATAAAGGAAAATTTATTAGAATTTATATATTAAATAATAAATGAACTTTAATTAAAAATCTTTAAAATTTTAATATTGAATAAAAAATAAAATCATTTAAAAAATATAAGAACAAAACTTTTTCTTAAAGCAAAAGATTTCTAATAAACACGGAGAACAAAACACCAATCAGACATACACTTTTGTCCAGTCATTGCTCAACTCAACTTCGAAGCCAAGAAAGAGTACCACGACTTCCTAGCCAACATTTTGCCCACTGCCACAACTCAGTTCGGGAAGAAAGTTGCTCAAATTCAATGCACCGATGGGGATGAATAAATGAATGAAATATTTTAATAACGTCTGCGAGGCCGAAGCAGCCTATGGGACCCCTTAAAATAGCACGCACCCCAGAATAGGGTGCCAAAACCTTAAACAATTTGAAACTTCTTTAAGTCTGCTCTTCGACGGTGAATTTTGATCACTAGGTTTGATGAGATTTGGTTCGAGTCGACACCCTGTCATCATAACGATGTCTCAAGGCCAGAATATGAAAGAGAAACCTTGCGCTCTTTACTCCCCCTCTTCCTTCTAGCAAGGTGAATGCGATTTCCAAGCTTGGGTTTGGTATTGTGAACAAATTGTTCCTTCAAGTGGATTCCTTAGGACAAGGTGTGCTTTATCCCTTCTAGTTCATATTCAGCAAGCCCGACAGCCTAGAGAAGAAAAGCAAGGCCCCATGGAGGCTGAGGAAAATAGCGTCTTTCAACCCCATCTATAGCTTCTAACGTTCTACTCACCTGGTTCGCAGGCAAAGAAGCTCTAGAGCTTGAATGCCTATTTGATGAGGAAATTATCAAAGGAGTTTCAGATATTCTGGTGAGCTTCGGAGACAAAAACAATGACAACAAGAAAGAGAACAGAACCAACAATGGGATTCAAAACAACTCCCATGCTGGAATGTATCATCTTGTTCTGCAGCGACCACCACTTCGGTTAAAGAATTGGCACAGCTAGCACAGATTAAACACCAAAGAAATCTCTTTTAAAAACTATATTACCTAGCCATACAATTTTTTTGGCAAACAACAATGAATTTTTTCTTTTAGGTTCGCTGAATTTTGAATTTCGTGGCTGAAATTCGGCGAACGCTGTGAATCATTCATGTAGCAGTGTGTAAACAAGCAGTATGTTAATTTACCACATTCTCATTGTATTTACGAGTCTAGATTTCATAATATTATATTGAATGGAAAGTAAATCTGTTCCTGGCCCTATTGTATCAGATTGGTGATTGGAATTAGGAATTATCTTTTTCCTTCTGTGGGTTAATCGTAATTAGTATAGCAAGTGTTATTTAAGGAGTAATAACAGCCTGAAGGATAGAATTAGGCTTGTAAGTTCCTTTGTGGATTAATATTGCAATATTCTCTGAGTGGGAATATTTCAATGTCTTGATTAGTGGTATTGAAAAAACTCTACAATTAAGTATGGTAGACATTTCAATAAAGTCCGGTTGGTCCTATCAACATAAATTTGATTGCATCTTTGGGTTAATAGAAATTTGCATGTTTTCCAAGATATAAACAGGATAGTTTCTGCCTCCTCAAAAGAAATCAGTCTTTCTTTCATGTATGCAGGGTATGTGAGCACGTTGATTTATATGAAGCTAAAATCAAGCATACTATCAAAATTCAATTGCTTAATGAAGGAAAAAGCTAAGGTGGGTGAAGATGCTGCAAATGTTTTTCCCTTTTTGGTTGATATTCCTGATCTTGGTGACCATGATAAGTTCCTATTTCTGCTTTTCCAGAGTGGTAGGTGAGAAAGTGCTTAAAGTACAGTCATTGACCTCGCCAGAAAGATTAACTGGATCGTTGAAGGTGAAGAGAAGGCCAAGACAGAGTTGAATGCTGCTGAGTAGCTATGTTTTTATATTGGGATTTTTTTATGTGGCTCTTTGGGACTATAGTGGTTCATTTTATATATTTAAATAGATTATGTTATTTGGTACAATGCCATTTTTTGTAATTTTGGTTCTATGATGGCAGTTCATGCCAAGATGCTAAAATTATACTTTTTTTTCTTGTTATGACTGATTTTGTTTGACCCATATTTGTAAAATTTTTCCAATATAATAAAAAAGTTGGAAAGCAATAGCTTACTTTAAAAACAAATCCAGAGAAGTGTGGATAATCAGGAAGAATTTGCCCCACATTACTCTCATGTCCACCAGGGTATGTGGAATATTGCAGGAAGCTGTCCAAAAACAATTCAACCTGTAGCATACTCTGATGTTTAAATGTGGAAGAAGGGGCACATATAAAAAGGAATCACCAATAAAAGTAAGCTAAATGCTAGTTTCAAAAACATTCTTACCCCAAAATTATTCATAGCACTGCCAAAGTATACAGGGGATAAGTCACCAGAGTGAATCTTTGCAACATCCAGAGGTGGAAAGAGCCCTTCAATCAACTCAATGTCCTCCTGCCACGAAAACAGAAAAACTAATGTCATCAAGTAAATTCATCGTTCAAGATATTTTCAAGCATGCATCAGAATTAAAGATTGCATTCTCACCATCAGCTGATTATAAAGGTCAGAAGGAATTATGCTTGTAAGGGAAGAGTCATTGAAAGGTACAACTTTTACAGAAATTGTTTTACTTCCATGTTGAGAATCCCTTTGAAACAAATGTACATTCTTGCTAGTTACATGGTACAGACCCATGAACCTGAAATAAGGGCACATGACATCATTCAAGAAATTCAAGAAAAACAGAGGATAGAACTTGCAAGCATCTATAAAATATGGAGATGTGCAATACATGTCAGTACTCCTAGTTTCTTTGGAGATTCAATAAGCTGTTCACAATCTTTTATTACCTATCACCAGAACCTATGGGCCAGCTAACTGGAGAGGTAGCAAGCCCAAATTCCTTCTCGATTTGATCAAGTAACTCAAGAGGTTCCAGTGCTGGACGGTCCATTTTATTCATAAATGTAAACACGGGAAGCTTCCTCATCCTGCACACCTGCCACATATTGGATAGGTAGCAAAGACAAATCATTATGCATAATAAGAGCAGTACAAATGAAGCAAATAGTACAATCATACGAAAATTGGCTTAATAAATATGAAGACCTCGCAAGTACATTGACTGGAAATTTCATTTAAGCCACATATTAAAACCAAGCATTTAAATTGAAAATTTCCATTTTCAAATGTCAAGATTGAGACTATGCCAAGAAGCTTCCAAACCATCATGATGCAAGTTCTGATGACATGAGGATTTGAAACAATACTCTGATCATAACACAGGTAATAAAACTGTTTTCATGCTTGAATATAACATTTCTGGGGGATGGATATAGATTCTAAGGAGACCCAGGTGGAAGAAATGAATGTCCAAACATGAACACACAAGTGGGGTTATATAGACCATGTCGCTAGCATTGCAGATCTTTCTATGGTATGGACATATAACAAAGCATATGAAATTCTGTGCAATAGAGGACAGAAAGATCAAGAGACTAAGCTGTTATCAGTAACTATTCATCTTATATGACAATCTGTTAGGAAATCTTTTTCTAACTTCACCTCAAAAAGTTTCTTAGTTTGTAGCTCCAAACCCTTTCCTGCATCAACAAGCATCACTGCATTATCTGCTGCCACTAATGTCCTGAAAGTTGTCAATCACAATCAACCATAAGTATTGAAATTTGAAAATGCAATGAAGAAATATGTGGCAAAAACCAGAAAATGCACAAAAACAACTCACCGAAATGTATCCTCCCCAAAATCCTGGAACAGAAAGGTAGAGCTGAGCAGTTAAAAAGCAGAGCAACTTTATAAAAATAATTGTAATTAAAGATACTGGAATACACCTTTATCCAGATCTTACCAAATGATGTTTATTTTTCCATCTTATGACGAACATTTATACGAAACAAGAGCAATTATCTGGAAAGGAACATACCTTGTTGGAAAACAATATGATTAATCATATGAGGACCTATACAACAAGGACTCGATTACCATGCAGACGGTTTGACTAAATTTTGTATGTTTTTTCATAACAGAGCTTCAACCAGGCAGAAATTGACTTCATTCATGCATACATACTAAGAGAGTTGTTCTAGATTTTGCTTTGTACTTTTACCCTTTTCAAAACAAAATGGAGAAGGTAAAAGTACAAGTATATATATTAGAGAGAAAAGATTTACAATGGGAGTTGCCTCAAACAAAATAGGTGATCGAAGTCAGAAAAAATTATCACTAGACCTCCCCTATCTTCATGAATTATAATGGTTACTTGTCAGGAAATTGGTGGATTCAAACAAGTTCCGGCTTAAGGCATATAAAAAAGCAAAAATATCAAAACACATTTGCAGCACATTGATTTAAATTTTTAATGAGAAGACGTCAAAATATTGAATGAAGAGAAAATGAGTGAACATTTCTCGAGAAAATTTTGTGAATTTAGTTTGTAACAAAATTTCAGAAAAGAATGTTGTTGAGAGAAACTAAATTCACCAAAAAAAATAAAAATCTCAATCAAAAGCATTGCAGTTTTCAACTGCATTTACCAGGCATGATAAAATGTGACCAGTAAGAAGGTATGGACCACTTCCCTTGGTAAAGTTGCCAGATTACCAAGCAGCAGAGGAAGATGCTTGAGGCTCTAAGAGAGTTCTTGACCTAGTTTCTCTGATATTGGAATTTGTTGATCTTTCTGCCTAAGTTGCTAGAGGCTTTCAATGGTGATATTTCTGTGTGGTCCTTTATGACTTTCAAATTTTCCTTCTAGCAGATTATAGGAGAAGCCTACAATTGATAGCCTCCAGCAAGTATTTGTTGAGAAACTTTCAATCTCTATCCAATGAATTAACATTAAAGATTTGTTCTCAAATTATGACTTCAATTCGCAAAATACCTAGATTGGAGTTTGGACTACTACAATTGTCGAATTGCCGTGATTAAATCTACCTTCTTTATGATGCTAAAAATCAGCCAATATAACATGCTTAATAAGACCACCTTATATGAACTTAAAACAATAATAAATAAACGACAACATCACAATAAGAAAGCAGCAAAGAGGCACAAATCAGCAACATAAAAGCATCACATGACATGAGATTTATGTGTAGAAAGCTTTGCAAGAAAAAAGCCCACCAAGAAGAGAGGCCAACTATGCATTATCTTTAAAAAGGGATTGTAATTTGTCACACTTTCCATTCTCTTCTTTGCCTCCAACATGGCATCACCTGTGTACCTACGAACAACATCTTTGTACTCCAACTTGTTCCTTCTTAGGTTCTTATACCTGAAGTATAACTTTACTTACAATTGTTCCACCCATGGTTTATAGATCGGGCTTGTGAAAAATCGCCACCCAAAAGCTCTAACAAGCAACTCCCGAATTGACTCCCAGTTGCATGCAAGGCAAAACCTCCACAAAAAAACCATACAACTCACCAATTACTCACAAAAAAACTAGCCAAAAACCCTGGATGTGGAAAACACAACTTTTGACGCAATTTTCACATGATTTTGGACACGACTTTTCATTGAAAATCATTCTTAATGCAAACCACTTCACAACACGAGCTGAGCAATTTTGAGCATGACCAGCTGAGTGATTCAAGTTTCAAAAAGCAATCAATTTCCTTTTGTTGCATTTTGCATTTTTCTTGTTTTTGTTAGCGAAATTGTCATTGATGTAATTGAGCTCAGGGGGAGTATTTCACTGCTATATCTTGTCTTCCTGGATGGTGAGGTTTTGTAGTTTTTCACTCTTTGTCATTGATGTCAAAGGGGGAGAAAAGAGATATTGATGTTGATGCAGATGCAAATTGTTTCAGGTTTGTTGTGGCAGTTATGTAGATTGTTTCAGTTTTCGTTGTGGCAGTGGCATAGATTATTTCAGTTTTGGTTGTGGCAGTTTGTTGCTGATTAGTGGTTGTGGCAGCTTGTTGTTGATCAGTTTTCAAATTCTTGTGATACAGATTGAAGATTTCAGTGTGTTGTTACAGATTAGAGTTTTACCATCAATGACAAAGGGGGAGATTGTTAACAAAATTGTAATTGATGTCAAGATGCATTAGAAAGTCAGATACTTGCTTTTGGGCTTTTGGAGGGAAAATTGGTAATTTGAATTATTATGTGGTTTTTATTATTGCTTGTTGGCTCTTCCTTTCCCTATGACAATTCATTTCGTCTTTGTGACCGTTCAGTTTTCAAATTGATTTTCTATTTAATGGGCTTTCTTTTTCATTTGGTGGCTAACCATGATTCAAGTATCCACATTTTATTAAGTTTTCATACTTGCTTTTCAAATGTATTAGTGCAATTGTCATATCAAGAGCAACATCAAATTTGGAGGTGAAAGAAATACAATGAAGCATGAAGGGAAGTTTGCATGATTTTGTTTACGTTTTTACGTTATTTTATGCAATCTGTTTTAAACACTTCATTGAATGGTTAGGGATAATTTGAATTTGATTTAATAATATTTCGTGGTTGAGTTTTCATATTCCTAAACTAACTTTTTCCCTATCTACAGCTGGTGAACCCAACGTGAATAATATACAATACAAATAAAGGCTAAGGAATACTACCTAAATTTGCTACCTTGAGGTCATTCTTTAATTGTCTTTAAATATATGACCAAAAATCCAAAATATGTACAGTGAATTTCCAGCGTTGTTTTTCTGTTTTACTCCCCAGATTTGCTAGCACATCTTGGTAATGTACCTTAACAAATTGCAACTCTTTGTTTGGTACAGACATTTCATGATTTAGACATCAGAAATTACAATTTTTTACAAACGGCATAGTTCTGGAACAGCTATTGAACAGGATTTTTATATATATAGCAGTAATGTATTTTTTTACAAATTAGATCATATATATAGTTGTTTGTCTGGTACGGAAATTTTGGAGATTGAATCGTTTGGAAACAACACCGCATCTTTTAATCAAAATTGATAAGCTGTGTAATGTCTGGTGTTTATGAAAGAGTTTGTGTTCTGTTATTAGCTGTTTGGTAATTGAATACTCTGCTGCCACTAACCTACGTGTTTGCTGCTTGTGTTAACCTACGTGTTTTCTGCTTGTGTTTCTTTACACTTTCAGATTGGTTCTCAAACAGATTCAAGAAGGCCATGTGAGATAAAAAGTAATGAAGCTGAAACAAAAGAATCTGGAGCTGCGCATACTAGAGAAAAGGGGAGGCGATTCATGTTTTACAAACAATAATATATGCAAAAGCCTAAGACATCATCATTTCTTTGCCTCTAAATATCACTCTAGCTGAATAATAATAACAGCCATCTTTTGAATGACATATTTTGGCTTTTTTTAACATGTGTTATGTATTTTTCAAAGCATGCGTTAGTATTGCCCTTTTTAGATTGCATTTAGATTCATGTAATTGATTTAGATTTATTCAATTCAGAGTTAATGTAGTTTTAATTTTAATCTAGACTGGATTTGTGTAGGTTAGATTTTTCCTTCTTGGAATTTCGTATTCCAAGTTGTTTTTGACTTTTATTAATTAGAGTTAGAATTGTTATGGTAAATTGATGTTATATTAAACAAAGGAGATGAAAGCTCCTTATATAGATTTACAAAGACGATGTTTCTAAAAGAAACAATCGTGAACTAAAAACGAAAATAGAAACTACCTAATAAACTAAAGACTAACTAAGATGACTATTAAAGAAACATTACAATATTCTAATACCCTCCCTTAATGGTCATCATCTAACTACCCTACAAAAGACTGTACATGTCTTGTGGTCATAAGTTTTTCAGAACATTCTACTGCTGCTGAGACCCTCCCTGGATCTGCAGAATGTCAATGACCAAGAGTAGCCAAAATCCGTCTAGAAAAAATAGAGAAGATTGCCCCCTTCTTCAGAATGCTCTGCAACAAGAGACAAGAGCCTACCACTGAGATGAGTCTGCCATGTAAGAACCCTTGCTGGTTCTAACTCTGACAAACACCAAATTGCTTTACTTTTCAAATGTTTGACATTTTATCAAACACTTTGCAGGCAAGCTCTGATACCACTGTAAGAACCCGTGTAGGCTCTAACTCTACAAGACACTAGAATGTTACAATTTTAGATGTTTGACATTTGGTCAAACACTTTGCAAGCAAGCTCTGATACCACTGTAAAGAGTCTGGCTGTCTCTAACACTGAAAACTCAATGTTGTAGGTTTGACATTACGTCAAACAGTTGTTATGCAACCATTTGTTCTGATTTCTGAATGTGTAAAGTTTGCTTCTTTTGTAATTTAATAATTTTTGCAATTCCAAACATGCACCAAGCATAAAAAAAACATAAAACCTTGCTAGCCATGCACAAGTATCTTATTTCATTCCATATATTTGCAATTGTTTACATTGTACAATGATCACCAAAGAAACGTTGGAAACAATTATTAATGGCGAAGTGAATAAACCTGGGAATTTCAATGTTGTTGTTCAAACTTGTAATGCTGAAATTACCAAAGATCTGATGCAATGAACAAAATCAATTCCAAACTTGACTTGCGCTGATGATATCACTGTGAAATATAGTGCTAATTCTCCCTGTCTCCATATGATATTCCCTAAGATCATTAACTGCAGGTGTCGTGGTTTCTATGAATCAGAGACTACCTCTTAAATTTCCCACGCAGCCTATAGAATGACACGATCCAACATTGCAAGCTGTCCGATAACTTATTAACTTTGAAAAGGATCTATTAAGAGTTGATTGCACAAAACACTGAAACCCTCCTTGTGATTCGATCCCAATTTGTAGCAATGGTGACTTTGAAATTAAGCCACTCACGAGCACAATTCACAGGCATCAATTTGCCAATTTAAAGTGGAAACTTCTTCCGAAAGATCAATGCTGAAATCGGTATGATCTAATCCGCATACATCTCCCCCTTGGCCAGTCTTACCACAATGATCCTCTGCTAAATCATTTGTCGAAACCCTCTTCTGCAACTGCCCTTCCTCTTCCTCCCCATTCGGCTCCACTTTTACTACAATTTTGTTAGATATTATAGGGGGATTTTACTCCATTTTTCTCTTCATTTTTTAAACAAAAGTGAAATTCGCAATGAAAATTTCCAATTGGAATTCTAACACCACTATTATTTAGTCAAATTATTTTTATTACAGAGTTTCCTTATCTCTCATTTTTCTGAATTATACGATAGGATGGTAAAAATCAAAGCATTCGTGATGAAAAATATCTTCTTTTAGTCTCAAGAATCGTAATGACAATTATTTTGCATTGTTTTATTCACTAAGAAAATGGCTTGAGCCAAGAAAATTGAACAAAACTCTTTTCCAATACATATTTCATCATTTTTATAGAATTATCAAGTTAAAATCAATCTTGCCATCATCCGCATCATCATTAAGTTACACTAAACCACAAATTCCATATTGTAAATCAGCCTGATCCAAAAACCATTAACATAAAGAAATACAGGTACCAAAATTGAAGTATAATTGTAAGAAAAAAAGGCAGAAAAAAGTAACCTGGTGCCCGGGAGTGTCAAGGAGAGTTATTTTATTGCCTTTTGTCTCAAACACCATAGCTGTTGAAGTGATTGATATACCTATAACAAACTTCAAACAAGTATAGTCAGTGTTTGAAAATGGTTGTATTTAGATTCGTGCAAATCCTCCGACCAAAATTGACTCTAATTGTGAACTGATCTCTTAGCTACAAAAATGTATCCATCGCACAAACCAATATAATTTTAACATCATTAAAAAACATGTGTTCATAATCAAGAAGCTGAAAATATTTTTATAGCTACTAAAATTCTACCTCTCTGTTTTTCTAACTCCATCCAATCTGATGTGGCATGGCGTGCAGCTCTTCGGGCCTTGACAGCACCCGCTTCATGAATAGCTCCACCATAAAGAAGTAACTTTTCTGTCTATTTTTGGAAACTTTGAGAAGTTAGAAATGTTACTAAATCATTCATAGAAATTTGAACCCTTTTGCAAAACAATAAAAATGAGTTCCAAATGCATATTACATTGAGTGCAACATTCAAACATTAAGTTGCTAAGAGCCTAAGATTACTCGTAATAATTTTAGTCATTCCATAAAATATCTATTTACAAACTCGCAAAGAAGGCAACTGTGACTAAATAACCTTGCATTTAAAAGCACAGGGTTGAGACTGAAAATCTGCATTCCCTCTTCCAGGCTTGGACTCAAACTCAAGGAAAAACTCAGAAAATAGAAATTTACGAAAACAACTATTCCAAAATCATATTTTTGCCATTGGAGAGTCTATTACAAAAAGTCACCTGACTCTGAGAAAACATATGGACATACCAATCAAATTGGGTGGACTCATGAGTCAAGCCTGTTCGATGAGGCTCATGACTTGAACAGTTTCCGAAAATTTGGTACAGTCTCAACCCTATGATTCAAATAAAATGATGAAAACAAAGAAAAACAATCAAAAGACAAAGCAGAAAGGTCATCAAATAGGCTAACTACTCTATAGCCTCAAGAGTATAAAGCATACATTTGTGGAAGGATATCAGATATGAATTAATGAACATACCCTTGTTTTGGAGACCATATTTTCATTCATGATAAACACAATCCAAGGAGAGAAAACTAACAATAATTGGTTATTTATTCTTCGTATAAATGTGCAACTCTGAAACAAGCTTCTATTGCATAAAGTCCATTTATCAAGTTGTCATAATTGCTCAGGGAGTTTGAAGCCAAATTAGTCTTGACAAAACATACTTTTAGTGAGATGAATTTTTTAATGCAATTTGACCCCATAGCAAAAGTTCTAACAAAGTTTAGCAAAATTATTAAGAAAGGTGACAGTACTCGAACTTAAGTAATTATAAATTGGAGCAACAATTTCCTAACAAAGTATCTCAATACTTCTTGAACCTAAATCAAATTATAATTATCCATCTCAGGCTTTTTAAAAGCTTGCTCTTGGATGAACAGTGACACAGAACAATGTAGCATTTAAGGAAAAATCAGAAAGTAGTTGTGGTAGTTCTATGGTTTTGAAGACAAGCAATACCCTACTGGAGAGTCTTGTCGGACTAATCGCCAGTGACCTCCTTTGGATTTGAGACATGGACTAACAGCCTCTCGTCGATCAATTTATCTCTAATGTTTGTATCGGGCTCTAATGTTTGTATCGGGCATTAATAGGTCGATCTTTTCATGCAACAGCAAAGGTGTTCCAACAATTGGTATCAAAGCCAGGTCACAAGTTCGAATTCGCGACATGGACTAACCGCCTCCTATGGATCCGTTTGTAATGTCCCCTCCTTAGGCAGGTCAATTGACAGGTGAGGTTGGCCTATCAGTTGGTTCCTGTAGGCTAGCAGACTGTGCAGGGACCCTTTCAGGGGCTTGTGGAAACATATCAGGGCTTGGAGAGCCAGTTTGACCAGTCATGGGCAGTCTCCTAGATTTTAGGAGGAATCCCTATTTTTTAGGGATGAACAAGGAGTTAGCAGGGACACACCAGAAGACCTCTGGGATCATTTTGAACAATTCGGGCACAATTCCTAAATTTTAGGAAGGTTCCTGAATTTTTGGAAGGGAATGTCAGTTAGCTCGCAGTGGTCAGACAGCATCAGTGGACTTTAGACAGAATTTAGATCGGATCTAGATGAGCGAGCTACGAACAATTTGAAAATAATTTTAATTATTTCCTAAGTTGGAGTTAATAAAATAATTATAATAAGTGATTATTATAATTACTTTATAATATAGGAATAATTTATAATAAAATGGCGGTGGTCCAATTCACTAGGCATATAATTTTATATTATAACTTAAAAAGGGGGACTTTTGAGCCATGGTAAGTGACCCCCTCATGAAGTTCGACTCCTAGGAGGGGATTTTGTCGGAATAAAATAACATTTTAATGTTTATTTAAAACAAATAAAACCCTAAAGCTGGCCGGCCCCTCTTGGAGAGAAAAGAAATTGAATAAGATGAAGTTTTGGAGGTAATTTGGAATCTGGATATCAAGCAATCATATTTTTTACCAGCATTTTGGAGAGAGCCTTGAGCAAGGGTTTTAACTTTTTCAGCAGATTGATTTCTGAGAACAAAAACTCTCAGAGATTTGCAAGCCTGCAGGTGTGTGAGATCACCCAAGGGATTCTACAGGTAGAGCCTTACAGGCAGAATATTCATATTTGGCCAAAATTGTGAGAAAATTGTTCAGATCTGAGTTGGAGAGAGGCAGATATCTGTGAATTATTGGCAGATCAGAGCTATTGGCACATCATTTAACAATTTTCTATTACCAGCTAGGTCGTACAGCATCAAAGGTCAATTTGGAAGCCTTCAGCTTGGATGCCTAGCAGTGTCTTGGGCATTTTTTGTATAATTTGCTAGTGCTGCAGCAGATCGGGCCTTAGCAGAGGAGCATCAGTGATTTTTTCAGTAATTTGCTGACAGTGGGAGGACTGTAACAGACCGTACAGCACTTATACCAGACTGGGATCAGATTTAACAAGGGCGTATGGGACCCAATCAGCACACAGTGGCATGAAATCAATCTCATAATCAGGCAGCTTCAACATTTCATCATTACCAGCAAGTTCTAAGATTGATCATTGAGTAAATTTGCAAAGGTGATAATATATGACATCAGATATATCCCTGGTACGGTTTCTTAGTGTACTATTTTGAAGGAATTGAAAATAAACAGATTATTTGTTGCTTCCAGTTTGGCGTTAGACGTAGGAGATTGTGTAGTTTTTTCAGCATTTCTTATTTTCAGTTCTTTTTCCTTGCAAATTATCATTAGAAAAAATAACCACCAAAAAAAACAACTACAAAATTTCAAAAAAATACAATTACCTGCAAAAGTAAGAATTGATCAAAACACCAATCCGGGGTGCCCCACTAAACTGTTTATCTCTAGTATTTGCATCGAGCATTAATAGATTGATCTTTTGGTGCAACAGCAAATATGTTCCAACAAATCTCAATACTTCTCTTTTCACTTTAATCTAGAATAAATTTGTTTGATTCGAGCCAAATGAACTTGTCTGTTTTCTCTCTCAAGCTTTCTAATAACTTGCTCTTGGATGAGCAGAAAATAAAGTAGCATTTAAGGAAAACTCCATGGCTAGTTGGGGTAGTTTTATGGTTTTGATAAAGAGCAACATATCTCAAAGGAGAACCTTCACAGCAAAAAATAAAAGAAACTATTTTTTTCCAAAAGAAACTGAGTAATATGTTACGTTATGAAGTTATGAACCATATCAGTACAAAGGAAAGCACTTTAAATGGTTATTCTCTATGTTGTACGAACTATGAAGAATAAGGAGTAGTTAATAACTCAAGAAATAGCAAATCTAGGGTCAGAAAATGGTGGAAATTGGGAATGTACTTCTATACAAAAATGTCAAGCATTTCTAGGAATTGGCAGTAAAGGACACTGGAAATAGTAGGAAATAGCATTGAAACTACTGAAAAATGAATGAAGCATCAAAATTATTAGGGGACAACTTTAAATGACATTGGAAACTTTGTGTCCAAAAAATGTTGATGGCTACTAGAATTCATCTTTGCTAGAGAAAAAGTTCTCAGAAGTTTGCAGCACTTTAAAAATTATTACCTGGCCTCTTCGAAACAGTTTTTGGGATTCACAAGTATTTTTCTATCCTACCCGATTAAGATGCACGTGAATCAAAGATTTTGAATTCAGTTAGAAGCAGCATATCTTAAGCAACCAATTGAAAAGTAAGCAACAGTTACTACAGATGACAATTGGTTGTACCCAAAGCCTATGAAATTATGAATGAATGAATGACTTTTTTGTCCTTTAAGCCAGCATTGAATGCATGACCTATCCAAGTGTGTTTATTGCAAGGTTGTTTTTATCATTTATGAGATTTGACTTTAAGAATGAATTCCTGAAATGTTATTTGATTTTATCTATGTTACCTAGGGACGCATCCCCGGCCCTTTTTGACATGTCACCATTGTCAGGACGTCCAAAAGACCCGGGAATGGGTTGGGGACATTCTCTAGCCCTGCCCAAAATCCAATTGATCACAGGAAACGCCCCAGGAACGTGCGGACATTGGAGCTTTTCACAAGAGATGGTCGGGGACATCTGTGACGTCCTCTAACTGTCCTAAGGATGGTTTGTCGTCCCCTTTTTCCAGCACCTGTTTAAACAAATAAACATTATTTTATTTATTATGATATTGCTATTAGGATTCAACCATGTAGTTTTTCAATCAAACTCATTGACCCATGTTTCATGAGTAATGGTTCACAAGAACCCATCTCTCATGAGAATGAATGGCATAAGGGGGGAGAAACTGTTATAAGTTCCTCTTCTAAGCACGCCACCTCAAGGTGGTGATGGATAGTCCCATGAGGCCAACAGGGTGCAAGGAGTTCCTTGCCCTTACAATTAGAAGGGAAGGGCGCTCTGAACACCCTATTGTGACTTCCCCACCAACCTCAACAATAATTGATTATTGGAATGGATTCGATGAGGTCTCAATCATAAACAATGAACAAGGTGGCACAAGCAGGGAGAGCAGATACAAGTGTCCTCACTAGGCACACCACCTCATGGACGATGGATGGAGGAAGGCCACATGAGGCCAAGAGGGAAGGTATATCCCCTCTTGGGCCTAGGGTAGAGAGTCGCTTCGGGCACCCTATCGTGTTCCCTTATCTAGGCCATTATGATTGGTCCTGTTAGCTCCAAAATTCTGCACCGAAATGTTAAGTCCTGAAACTTAAGCAATTTTGTAGTAACATGGGAATAATCACGAGCTTGTGGGTAAACTATAAGTGTGACTGAACCTCCGGGTTCTAGGCCGGCTCCTATTAAATGTAACTTGGTATTTCACCTATTCTAAGAAAACTGGAAACTTGGTGGAAAAGGGATAAGGACTTAAAGTAAACAATCTTGAATAAAACTGAAAAAGGAGGTGATACACCAGATGAGATTGAGGAATAATGTTCTATCCTTGCACAATAAACAACTAAAACTAATACAATTTGGACACAAATCTTTGAATGAATTGCTACTCATATAAATATTTCATGAGAAAACTCTTAAAAGATAAAAATGAAAGGACTTTGGCCACATTCAGAATTTATCAATAAGGTGTATAACTCACAACCTATGAATAGCATAACTATTGCTTAGAAATGCAGAAAATGAGACAGAACTTGAGGTCAGAAAACAACACATCAAATAACATCAATCACTGAATCTGCAAATGAATAGCTCTCCAAAACAGGTCCTTTGTATATGTATTATGCTCAAAGGCAACAGAACAATGCTCAACACATGAATAGATCAGAAAATGAAGAGAATAATGCCAAGGACAGAAAGTCACAAGTGCATAAGTATCTCCTCCCAAAATAATCCACCCTCAACAATGAACAAGGAGAAAGGATATAAAGGAAAACACCCACCTACCACCCCCCAAAAGTGGAAACTGCATTTCAAAATGCAGGGGTCGGATTTGAGAAAAATCCCTTAAAAAGTGGCCTAAAAACCTCCACCTAAGAAGTCCAAATGGTCTACAAGACCTATCTGTCCATACACTATGAGTGACCACTGCAGTTTGGCCATAACAGTCCCTAAAAAGACTCAAATGACTCATAAAAGAGTCTAGATCCATAACAAGCACTAACAGCAAGTTAAAATGACACCTCTCCCTCCTTCCATGAATCACTACTTGACCTTTCTACCCCTTATATCCCCAAATCCGAAAATAGACTTTTAGTTAAAAGTAAAACTCTAAATTTGCATCCTTTAAATAATAATCAATTGATTCATAAAACATCAATTAATTATTATTATTTAATTACAATATTGCAAAATTTTAAATAAAATTAACTCATGAGATAAATATTTAAGTAATATAATAATATATTACTTAATTTAAGTAATATATTATTATATTACTTAAATATTAAAGCTTACAACATAGTTTGTGAGTTAATTTATTTAAAAGGCTCCTAAGTTAAATCCAATAGAAGACAACTCCACCGAATTTCAAAAAGTATTACAAACAACGTAATTCTCAAGTCTCTTGCCCTAAAAGTAAAACAAAACACTTTGTTTTGTCATTTCATTTCGATGCTCTTTGAAGGAAAACGAAAGTTGCTTGAGAAGTGGAAAAGGTTTTGAAACCCTAGAATTCCGCCATGAGAGAAGGAGAAACGTTGTTTTAGCCACCATGGAAAGATTTAACAGAGAGTTTGAATGATGATTTCAAGGCCAAACGACATCTTTTGTTTCTCCTGCGTGGCCACCATTGTTGTTAAAACTGAAATCTGCACTTAGAATGCGGGTAAGGAGGACTTCTTCCTCTTGATATAATGTTTTTGTTTCTAGGAGGAAAACAACCCATGTTGTTGTGTTGAATCTATTGTATACTATACTCTGCCTTTTGTCTGGCCGCCATGGAAATGGAAAGGGTTTGTTGTATCTTTTGCTTGAATGTTGGCTTTATGAAGGGAAAAACTTGTTGTTCCAATATGTTTAAAATTACCATTTTGACAGAAAAATCTGAGAATGTCTGGCCGCCAAAAGAAAGAAACCATTATGTTCTATATGTTAACATTTCCTAAAAAACGTGGCTTTATTTTCTGATTTCCACTGAAGAACTGCATCTGGGTTTGCATGAAAACATGGCTTTATCTTGCATTTCTCTTAAAAAGAAAACGCATCTGGGTTGAAGAAAAATGTTTTGAAACTGCCGAGAAATATTTGTTGTTCTATTGAACCCACCATGGTCATCTGTTGTTTTAAAGAAATACTGTTGTTTTTCTGAGAAGTTGTATCTCGGTCTGGGTATGAAACCGTGACTTTGTCAAAAAATACTTGTTGCTTTGGACGTTGAAAAGAAAACCTATGAAAATCTGCATCTTTTTCCTTTGCTTGAAAACATGGCTTCATTAAAAACGTTCACTGGCTGAGAAGAATAGCCACCAGAAAGAAAGAAGGCTTACCCTATGCAATTATGATTCTGAAAAACTACCAGTAGCAGCTTCCTGTTTTCTTCTTTCTGTAGAAATGTTATTGATTCTATTCTGAACAAGAAACTTGAAAACCCCTTGACAATAAAAGGCTAGCTAAAAAATTTCCGATTTTTGAAAAAACAAGGGTTTTTTATTTTTGCACTGAAATCTGCAATCCTTTCAAATTCTTGCTTTGTTGATTGCAACTATCACATTCTTTTCCTTTCTTGAAGAAGTTTATATTTCCGAATATCACCTTCTTAGCATTTTGAAGTCCATCATAATGATTTTGATGAAAATTGCAGTGGCTGCTTCCTTAGCAAAAAATTGCAGTCCCTTTTTTGTCTTTGTTAACTCTAAAAGGAAGTCATGTTGGCTCTTCTGTTTAAAAGGAAAACTGCAGATCTTTTCCTTTCAAAATTCTGAAACTCTCTTCTGAAGTCTGCTGGAAAATACTCCATTTGTACATGAGATTATGGTTGTCAGTGTTTTGAAAGAAGTAGTTTTATTGTACCTTTATACTGCTGGCTTCTTCCTGTTTCTTGAAAAAGTTTATTTATTCTGTACTGAACAGTGAAAAGTTATGAATCTCATGTACAATCTGTGACTGGAATAATACCTTTTGAGCATGCAATTCTAGAATTTTGACATTAAATAAAACCTCCTGCAATCTGATTTTTCCGTTCTTATGCATCTTTGTGTAACAATCCATCTTTTGCTGATATGCTGGCCTCAAACCCTTGTGGGAACCCATTTGCATCCACATATCAGTAACAGATGAATTCAGACCTGCACATGAAACAAACACATTAGTGATCAAATCTCTTTTGCTTTGATGATGATTCTGATTGTTCCTATCTAGGTAGAGGTATAACAGATAGTATTAGTGCATTGCAAGTATGAAAGATCCCTGACGGATTCTCTCACTAATCTGCTGTAAGTTTTAAAATAATAAACTATGTTTTTCTGAGATTTTTGGTGGTTTTATAGAATAGACAGAAGTTGCAGAATGTTTTGTTTCTTTTTATGTTTTTTGAGAATATTGAAGCAAGTAATGAAAGATGAACAATGCATATGAAAGGAAGCTGAAAACATGTAAGAACATTCAATAAATTAGAATTGATACAAATCGTACCAGGCAGATTTATGATTTATATATATTAGGTAGAAACCCTTATGCAATTTCGATGGAGCTTTACAAACAACAATGGCGCCAACTGGTGGATAGATGGAGGCCACGAACCAAGAATACCAGCTATGGCTGGATACAAGCATTTACCACAGCCAGCGTAGAGTGTCCAAGCTGCAAATGGCGGCCCTATGCTGCAATAATCACGTCCCAGCTAGACGAATCCAGCCTCTCTGTTGAAACCCTTTGTATGCACTCTGAATCCTCAACACGGAATGGCACCCCTATCACTGACAAACAATGCACAAATCCTTAAGGGCTACGTCCCAGCCAGTCCCAAACCTAGGGTTTGCGTCCCAGAAGAAGAATCGCTCTACTTGAGCAAATTTGCCAAAAACAAGTTTCAAATGTGTAAAAAAGATGCCATCAATTAGGTTTCCATCTCCTTATATCTCCTTTCCTTTGCAATTCGAACCCTAAAAGATAATTAAGAGTGCACTTTATAATTAAATGATATTTCTCAATTA
>MU225886.1:2352764-2363318 GCA_018584345.1 Thuja plicata
ACCTTGGAGTTTTTCTCATGTCCTTCATGAGTAATAACTTTTCAAGAGAGGGTTGAGTGTTTGATATCCTGTATCAAGTGTTTAATCCTATATGTTATGTAGTGGTACAAAACTCACATCAACAAAATCCCCCTCTTAAAAAATAGGAACTACCTCCTAAAATCAAGGAACTGCTCCGAACTGGTTTGCTATTGCCTGAGACACCAAATCCGAACACTGAATAACCTGAATGAGTCTCTAATCACCACTGCCAACCTACGAGACCCCATAATAAGCTAACTCTCATGTCTCTGCTAGATAGAGCTAAAGAGGGGACATGACAAAGTAGTAAGAGGAACCAGACATTGCTTAGATCTTTGAAGATCTAACCCCTTTCTTTCATTTTTCAGGACTTGGAGTCTATGGAGGTACCGGGGCAACAACCAATCGCACAACAAGATGGACCAAGCAGACCTACACCAGCCATATACCCCCAGGCAATGGCTGGTCCCTTTATTATTCCCTATGCACTTTTATTACCTGCTTTCATATTTCCATGTACATAGGAATAATTGAGATCACTCTCATGGTCTTGTGTGAGAGGTTTATATCCAACAGATTACATTTTATTTCAATTGCATAAAAAGATGAAATCTTTTATGTTTTAAAATACAACTAAAATATTTGAATTGATCATTTGTACTTGTGATCTTTTAATGCACTGCATATGATAAAATGTGTACCTCTTTCACTTGATATGCTAAATTTTCACTTATGATTGCAATCAGTAGTAAAAATTAGTAACAGAACCTATATAATAAATTATAGATGTTACGTGATTAAGATGATTATAATTATATATTGTGATGTTCCCATTTTTACGCCTTCCTTAGTGTCAGTACCAACTAGCAACTAAGATGTCCAATTCGCCCCCCAGGCCCCTGACCAGGCATGGTTCAAACTGGTCTATAGTTCTGGTCCGGTCCGCCTGTGAGTTCAGACAAGGTCCGGCCCACAGGGGGCTGGTTCGAACCAGACCATGTCCAATTTGGACCGTGGCCGGTTCAAGGGCCTGGGCGAACTGGACATCTTAGACAGCAACTATTAGCTAGTTGGATGTGTCTCCACAAATATCATTATTAGCTAGAATGACACTATACACTAGAACGACTTTATTAAATAGAATGACAATAATAGCTTAAAGTCTTTATGTGCAGCATAAGCAAGAAATAGCCTCACAGCTTCCAACTTAGCAACAGGAGCAAATGTCTCTTCAAAGTCTATGCCTTCTTGTTGCGAGTAGCCTTTACAAACCAGTCTAGCTTTATTTCTTACCAGTGTTCCTTCCTCATCCATTTTGTTTCTAAAAACCCATTTAGTTCCTATCACATTCTTGTTCTTAGGCCTTGGAACCAATTCCCAAGTGTTATTTGCCTTTATCTGTTCTAATTCTTCCTACATAACTTTAGTCCAAGATTCATCTCTACATGCTTCGTCAGTAGTCTTTGGTTCAACTTGAAAAATCAAACAAATTTCATCTCTTACTTTTGATCTAGTCATCATTCCTTTATTTGCATCACCAATGATTTGATCTTCAGGATGGTTCTTCTTAACATACCTCGGAGTCTTAGGAGTTTTAGTATGCTCATTTGATTCATCTTCAATCTCATTATCAATTTCCAAAGGTTCTTTAGGATTTGCAGTGACCTCCTTAATCTCTTCAATTTGGCCACAGTCATACATTCTCTCTTGAATCTGAAACCTTTCATCTATCCTCACATTAGCGCTTTCAATCAACTTCTCAATCTCAGATTGAAACATTTATAGGCTTTGCTCTTAGTAGAATAATCAAGGAAGATACCTTCATCACTTCTAGCATCAAACTTCCCTATCTCATCATCTCTTTTGATATAGCATTTACTTCCAAATATTCTAAAATATTTTACAGTAGGAGTATGATTAAACCATAATTCATAAGGAGTCTTACTTGTACCTTCTCTGATCTGAATTTTGTTCAAGGTGTACACAGCAGTACCAACTGCTTCTCTCCAATGAACATGTGATACATTTCCTTCCAGCAGCATAGTCCTAGCAGCATCTAATATTGTTATGTTTCTTCGCTCTGCTATCGCATTTTGTTGTGGTGTCCTAGGACCAGATGTCTGTCTGTATATTTCATGCTCTTCACAGTAGGTATTAAACAAGTCTGAAGTAAACTCACCACCTCTATCTAATCTCAAACATTTTATCTTCAAGCCTGATTCATTCTCAACTTTTGCTTTGAATATCTTGAATTTATCAAATGCCTCAGATTTCTCTCTTAAGTATGTAACCCACATCATCCTAGAAAAGTCATCAACAAAAAGTATAAAATACCTCTCACCATAGTAAGATCTTGTTCTTGTAGGACCACATAGATCTATATGTACCAGATCCAACTTCCCTTTCGCAGAGTAAGATTTTCTTTTAAAACTGCTTCTAGGTTGTTTCCCCATAACACACTCTCTACACATAGTGTTAGATGTTTTCACAATCTTTGGTAGATCTCTTACTGCATTAGTCATACTTGCCTTCACAATATTATCAAAGTTAACATGACAAAATCTTTTGTGCCATAACCAACTGTCATCAACCTTCGCAATAAAACAAGAAGCCTCAGATGTATTCAATTAAAATACATTACCTCTAGATTTAGTACCAGATGCGATCAAGTCTCCTGCCTTACTTCTGATAGAACATTTCCCATCAAGGAACTTCAATTGATAACCCTTGTCCACTAGTTGTCCAACACTCAACAAATTATGCTTATGTCCATCAACAAGCAATACATTATCAGTATTAGTTTTTCCATCCAGTGAAATAGATCCAACTCCAATGATAAGCTTAGGAGTATTGTCACCAAATCTTACAACACCACCATCATATCTTTTCAAACTAACAAACTTATTTTTATCTCTAGTCATATGATGTGAACAACCACTATCAATAACCCATTCAGATTTCTTTTCAACACGGGATACTAAGGCTTTTTCTTCATCTAAAGGTTCATCATCCTTAATAGCAATAAATCCAATCTCAGCATAGTCAACAGCTTCATCATCAAAAACACCTTCACTAACATAATAACATTCCTTGTCTTTTGGATACTTAAATTTATAAAACTTAGGTTTGTGCTTTGGAACCCTTGTAGGACATCGAGATGCAAAATGACCTATCTTGTTACATGAAAAACATTTCAAAGGTAGCTTTCCTTCAAATTTACCCTTACCTCACTTTTCTCTTCTAGCGATCAGGGCCACAACTTCATCTAGCTTCCTTTCTTCTTCTTGTATCTGTTCCCATTCATCGGCGTATTCTCCAAGTTCTTCTCTCAAGTCACCATTGCTGGCGCTTGCAATTCCTGATAAGGTCTTTTTGTTTCTATGCACAGTTGCCTTGAATGTTGACTCAACTTTAGGTAGAGAATCTCCCAATTCTGCGGCCTCAAAGGTAGTCAGTTTCCCAATCAACATCTCTCTATTGAAGTTACGTGTCAAAGGTATAATCTCTTCTATATCTTGTACTTTAGTTCTGTATGTAGGTGTCAGGGATCTAAGAATTTTCGCAATCACTTCTTCCTCACTGTAAGTACCTCTAGAGTTCCTGATGTCAATAACAACTTCAGTAATCCTCTGTGAATATGCTCTAATGTTCTCATCATCTTTCATTTTTAGTGTTTCCATCTTTGCCTTCCAATTCTGTAACTTTGTCTGTTTTCTAAACTTATCTCCTTCATACAATGCTTCCAATCTTGTCCAAATTTCATGTGCAGAATCTAAGTCTTTTACCTCTGTGAATTCACCTTCAAAAAGTGCACTGATCAATGCTTCCCTTGCGACCATGCTACATGAAAATATCTTCTTTTCATCTTTAGTAGCTTTATCTAATTCATCCTTAGCTTTCATTTGTTCTTTTCTTTTAGTAATCATCCAGTAGTCAATTCCCAAGCATAGCAAATGTGTTCTCATCTTGTTCTTCCAGTTGTCAAAGTTTTCAGGATCAAGCTTCGGACTATCCTTCCTATAGTAAGTCATCTTCAGGATCCCCTCAAGTTGTTAAGCTTTCTCTTTAAGGACCAGTAGCTCTGATACCAATTGTTAGGAATAACAGTCCACCAACACAACTGAGAGGGGGGGTGAATCAGTTGTGAGGCAGATTATTAAACATTAAACTTTATAAACCAAAACTTCACATCAAATGATAACACAGTAAATGCCAACACAATAACACAATCCTATGTTGTCGAGGAAACCCTGACAAAGGTAAAACCCCAGTGGGAATTAGCACCCACAAATGATGTACAGAGAGTATAGTATCCATGTTAAAAGATTTAGCCCTGTTAGGAGCTTATTACAACATTACAGTACACAGTCCCTGTTAAAGGACAGACCCTGTTAGGAGTCAAGAGTAACAGTGGGCTCACTGCCCAGGCACACTACCCAAAGAAGGTTAAAGCCACCCTCAAGGATTTACAATCCGAACAAGTGTATATAGAAAATATACAATCCAGTGAACTGTCTGATAGCAACTCTTTGCTTGGTCAGTTCCAGTGAAGTACAATGAACATATCCTCTGCTCTACATCCAGCAGTCAATCAAGCTTCGCAGCTTCTTCACTTCTCTTCATACACATCCATACATATACCACATCTTTTCAAAAGAAAAGATCTCTCATAAATACCCTATTACAATAATTGATTAGGTCAACCATTTAAGCTTTCCTAATATGCAAATAAACATTTAACCCCTTGCTAAGATACACACGGTATCTAAAACAAGTATACATCAATTAAAATACATCAGATATAATCCAAGATCTGCAATCCACAATACACGCTACATCTCTGAAGTCGGCCCCAAATAGGTCTCCTGCATAATACACGCCACAGCTGACGTCATCATCACTCATATGACTTGCGACCCATCACAAACATTCCTGAACATGTCTTATGTCATCCCTTAAGCTTGCATAACCTGAATCATCATTGCCTGTAAGATATACGCAAAACACAGAGACTCGCTTTGTCAAACATCACTGTCATAGTCCAAAAACTAGTCTTTACCAAAACATCTGTAACTCATCCAATATGCAATATTAAGCCAAGCGACCTTAGAAATAAGATCATCATACATCCTTCTACATATTCCCATCTTCGCTCGTTCTGATTCATCCGTACAGTATCCGTACACTTATGTCAGTCATCATACAACAATAATGACCAGTTTGTTCTTCCTTCTCAGAAACATATGTTGACATCAGTGACAAAACATGAATGCCAATGGCATCAATAGTAGCCAATTCCAACATCATCCAACAGTTTTATCATAATTTATCAGCAATTAGTAGCAAATTCAGGCAGCCATACAATCCTTGATTTGGTTGCAGAAAAACCCTAGCTGGGCGTAGGGTTTCTTCAGGCAGATCAGACTCATTTCAGCAGGGATTTAGGTGATCAGACTTAATTATCAGCAGTTCGTAGTTATCCAATTGAGTGTGTTCTCTGTTGTTGTTCAAGGAAGATATATCAGATCTGAAAATTCTAAGAGATAAATTAGCAGTCAGATCTGCATTATTAGCCTAGTATGTACGAATGATTGATTCAAATTAAAATTTAGAAAAGGAATTTCTTTACATGTTTTGCATTCAAAAGTACCAGTCATTTGTTTATTATATTTCATCATTTGCAAAAACTAGTAGTTGAAACCCAAAAATCAGAAAAAATAAATCAGAAAATCAGAGAACACAAAATAAATCAGAATTTGGCAAATCGAGATCAGGGGTGGTCATTACATATATTCTCTAACCCAGTAATAATGATGATATTATGTATTGTATTTTTTCAATGATTGCTTAATATGATTGGAGGGTCTCAACCAAGATCTATTTTGTTCAACAATTTAATTGACAAATTATATCTCAAATTCTATTGCATTCCTTGCTTAGCTTGGAATTGTGATTTTTAGGGAAAAAACTAGGGCATTTACAAAAGGGGACATTACAAAGACTGTGTTATATCATACTCATAGCTGTCTTTGTAATGGTACTTAGTAGTTTAAGAATAAAATCTCGAAGTGTGATTTGGTTTTATTGATCTAAGGTTGTGCATTAGATTATACTTGCAGATGTATCTGTAATAGTGCTTAATGGCATTATATAGTGAGCAGATTGAGGAGAAATGTATTATTGTTTGCCTCTTACAAAGTCTATATCCAAGTTGTTATCTAGGGAGGATCTATCTAATGGTTTCACTATATAGCTTATGTGCGTTTGTTCTTAGTTTGCAAGCCCCATTTCTTTTTAAGACTTTTGCTTTGCACATATCAGATTGATGCTGACACGTGTGGACCTATAATTTGTGATTGATGATATTCTTAGAACACGACAATTCTTTCTTACCTTTTTTTATTTTTTCATTGTTACTGTTGATGCATATAGCAGCATTCAGATAATTCCATATATATATAATATTGATACTATATCTATGATCAGATTAAAGAAACATAAATATTTATGTGAATATATTTAATATATATATATGATGATAATTATTAATATATATGATATTATTAATATATTTCTTCATGATCGAATTAAAACTTGATAACTAATGAATTGAATTAAATCGATAACATTAGTATCGAATTGTATTGCTTTAGAATCGGTATTAAACCGATTATCATTAACAATGATACGATGTGAATTGAATCGGTATTAAACCGATTATCATTAACAATGATACGATGTGAATTGAATCAGTCTTGACCGATAGTATCTATACATTGAAACGGTGCGATTACCATAAGGTATATAGTCACGCCTATGATAGACGTGACTCCTCAAGGAGTCACATCTATCATAGACGTGACTCATCATTGTTTAGCATACGCATATATATATTGATCGGTTGTTCAAATACAAACACCGAAATCATAAGTGTGAAGTATCTAGAACAGCGATCAATACATATATTCATCGCATTATAATTTGAGACATAGTTAAAGTTTACAAATTCATTTCAAGCATATACTTTCAGTTTCTCTTATTCTGCATATAACATTTATATTGTTAGAATAAAGACATATATATATATATATATATATAATCAGCACTAAGAGATTAAATTGAAATTTGAATAATAAGTTTGTCTTGCATTTACATGGTATCAGTGTGATGTCCCCAAATTAGCAGGTTCTGGGACCCTGATTGTGGTCAACTCATCATCACGACCCTTGTGAGTTGACAGTATGTTTTGAGGGTCTCTGTGGACAAATTGGTCATTTTTAGTAAGTCTGGACTTACTATTTATAGTAAGTCAGTTGGGGCCAATTACTATTTTTGGCAATGCAATGGGTGGCCATGTCGATCAGTCATTACCAGCAGTAAATGCAGGAATTATTGCATGAGTTCATATTTGATAATTAATAACTATATGTTATTAATTAATAATAAAGACACATTATTATAATAATACTTTATTATTATAATAACTTAGAAGTTGCCATCCCGGAGAGTGGTTAACTGATGTATCTTTTTGGGAAACTATGGCTACCGAAGGATTATAAATATGGATTCATTCTTGGAGCTGATCATCGAATATTTTATATTAAACTTGTCTTGGGAATTGTTCCTGATTATCTGATTTGTGCCCTTGCTGAAGTATAAAGGTCAAATTAGCATTTGGAAGACTGATTGTTCTGAAGCTAATCTACAATTGGTTGTTGTTGTATAACCAATTGCATCTCCTTCATACGGCTGACTGGTGTATTGGAAGGAGCTAGTAATTCTAGACACGGAAATGTATTGAACTGTGACCTGCATAAGAGGTCGAGCTTGTTACAGCAGCGAGAGAGATTGATAGTTGGGCGTACACTTCTCTGCTGCGTAGGGTGTTTTCCCTTCATGCATTGCGGGATTTTCTTTAAGCAATACGGGTGATAGTTGGGCCCGAGTTTTACCTCAAACCGCACCCTCAATGTGCTGCGCGACATGCATCCTCAGCCGCGGGTGAGGAACCATTGTTTGGGCCGCGACTAGCCATTCACGTGGAGTCCTAAAGCGGCGATAGACATTGTTGGAGCTATCGCGTGGGAGTTAGGGAAAGACGTGGACAAGTCTTTCAATCTGCAGATTGACGTAGAGTGTTGATCAAGGATTTTTCGTTGATTCTTGTTAATGATAGACGTCAAATTGTATGTCAAGTTTGTTATTCATACAGCCTTTTCAATTTGGTTTTAGTAATTGAATTACATTTCCAGAATTTTGAAAATACCAAAAGACTGTTGTTTATTTGTAACGCTTTATATATGGAGAAGTTTTTATTATAAAACAAAAGAGATTATATACACACTTTTCAAATTCCCTTGGAAATCAGTTGGAAAGGTATCATAAATTCAGAAAAATCTAGAGCTTTGCAGTTGAATTGCCTAAAGAGCCAGTCAGGCTCATTACAATCAGAGCTCTGGTAAAGGAAGATCCAAGAAGCTCTCAAACTTGAGAAATTCAATATCAGTTGTAATCCATCACATTTCTATGGCAAGCGCTACCAGATTCGAGGATAGACTTGAAGGAGGAAACAATTTCTCATCATGGAAATTCAGAATCAAAATGATCTTAAAAGAAAATAAAGTTGAGTCATTTATAAAGGAGGAAAAAGAAGAGCCAGCGAATGATCTTGAAAAATCAAATTGGATTGAAGGAAATGAAAAGGCTATGAAGATTATAGTTGATGGTGTTAGAGACCATATAGTGTCGATCCTGACAAAATATGAGACTACCAATCATATGTTTAAATCACTCGAAAGAACGTATGAGATAAACAATGCTAGCAGAACCCTAGCCCTAAAGAGGGAAATTAATCATATAAGTATGAATAAAGGAGAATCAATGAATGCGTACTTTATGAGAATTTCCACTCTAAGGGATGAATTAGCAGTACTCGGATATGCAATTCAAAGCAAAGAACTGACACTCATCGCACTAGATGGTCTACCAAACACTTGGGAGACCTTTGTTCAAGGCATTAGTGCAAGGTCTAAATTTCCAAACTTCGATTGACTAAGGTCTGATTGTCTTCAAGAAGAGTAAAGACAAAACCAGAAAGGAATCAAACAAAAGAACATAGATGAGGATCTTCAAGTGTTAAATGTAAACTCTCACAAGAAAGGCAAGAAGAAACACTTTAAGAAGAGGAAGGACCATCATAAAAAGGGTTCATCTAATAGAGATACTCCTCACATTTAATAGTGTCATATATATTAATATATATATATATATGATAATAATATTGAATGTGATCAATATGGGCACTATGCAGCTAGATGTACAGATAGAATTAAACAACTAGATACATTTGCTAGAATAACTGAGAGGGGGGGGGTGAATCGATGGCCTCAAAAATATTCCAAAAAACTTAGTACCACAATATTAAGCCTCTAGTTATCTTCAGTCCTACAAGATGAATGCCTTCAAATTAACTTATCAAATAACTACTGCTCGGAGTTCACTGTTAAACCTTACTCTTAATGTTTACCGATTAGCAGTCTTTCATTTACCAAAAAACAGTAAATTGCTTAGTGTATACCGATCAATCCAGATTAGTTATGTGTAATGCAAAACACTAAAGTAATGACTCATAAACATATTGTCACATGGATTTTTAACGTGAAAACCCTGTTAAGGGAAAAACCACTTGGGACCGGTAACCAAAAATTTTCACTCTTCTGAAGTGAGCTCGATCAAGAGCCAACCCTGTTAAAGGTTACAAACACACTATTAGGTGTGACCTTGTTAGAGGATTTAAATAGAATAGTTTGTCACTTGATATCGGGCATCTCTATGCTACCTTCTATGACTAAACCCTGGTTTGTCAAATGGTATCTGGCATCTCATGCTATCTTCATGATCAAACTTTTCGATACTCCTTGAGATGTATCTCAATATAGAAAGGATTGTTAAGTCCTGCTCGGTTAAGAGACTTTCTGAATCAATGGTTAAACTGAAACAGTAAATGATATGTTCACACATACAACTTAGACTTGCAGATTTTCAGATCTATTGTAAGCTCATAATACTTTCTGATCATTGTATCTTTTCAATACCTTTGCTCCACTTCTTTCTGCTCGGTGATGTTGTGCTTCTCTGTTGCTCGGTGTCTGCAGAAATCTTTAGCTCTTTCCTCAGCTTGATTGATCAGGACTATATGAAGTTGTTCTTCATCAATTTCTCTTCAGCATCCTTCTTTTTCATTCACTCCCCTAATTCATAATGAATTAGATTGTCTCTTATAGACATGATATCACCGGTTCTCACTTCTTGATTTTCTTGTTCTTGGCGTGATCCGCAATCTTAGCCAATCTTGCTTTAAAGCTTTACTTCTGTTTTATCCCGTAGATTTCTCCTTGACAACTGGATAATGTAACCACCTAAAATTGGTCTGTCACAACTATGGACCCTATTTGCCCTAAGTGTGATCATGCCCTCGATTTATGTCCAAGCGACCCTGTTACTGTTTGGCATATTTCTTTTAAATCAATTTAA
>MU225886.1:2386725-2397678 GCA_018584345.1 Thuja plicata
ACTTTGCATAAGAAAAGGTATATGCAATCTCCTCTAAATTTGACGTCATGGGAAGAAATGAGACACAAGGAAGTGAAAAACGCACTTTTAGAGTGCACTTACATATGACTTTCATGAAGAAAAAGCCGCCCGGGGAGTTTAAATACGTTGTTTTCAATATGCATTTACATATAAAAACAACACTCATAAGGATTAAATATGCTCTTTTAGAGGTTCAACTACATATGTCTGAAAATACATAGAATAGATATGCAGTTGCAATTAAAAACAATGTATTTAATAAGGAAAAAGACTTAGAGGTGGGTTTTTAAAGATGTTTTGCATATGGATGACATGCAATGAATAATAAAAACCACACCTTTCACTTAAGTTTTTGAATTCTGAATTAATTTAACATACAACTATAGTGTTTTAATAAAGTAACATGAAATTAGACCATTTTAAAGCTAATTTCATAAAAACATAAAAAAACTATAGTCAAATCAACTTGGAATGAGTTGAAATTTGAAAATGGACTACAAAATCCATTTAATATATCAAATATAATTCGAACTCGTGCAATTGACATCGAAAACCCCACCTTTTAAGGATTTTTAAAGAATATGCAGTCAGCCTGAAAAATCCCACCTTTTACATCATAACTTGAGTTGTACTACTCTGTTGGATGTCTAAATTAGCTCAAAACGAGCATATTTCAAAGGGCTATTGACTTGAGGGAAAATCAAGATTAAAAATTGCAAATAAGAAAGAGAAAAACAAAGAAAAGGACTTAAGAACGCATGAAATGTGTGTTACAAAGAACTTTTTTGGGATGACGAATTATCTTAATTAACACTTTGTCCAGAACGTTCAAATCATAAAGGATACTACTACGAATTGACAAGAAAATTTAGTATGGTTGCCACAATTTTGTGATCTCAAAATTGAGGACAACACATATCTCCAAAGAATTGAAAAAATGTTGGAATGTTGAGAGTCTGATGGCTCAAGTGCCAAAGTTCAATGAAGAAGATGTACAATCCCAAGGATCCCTAGGCACATTGGCCTTGCATAACAAAGAGCAGTCAGAATAGTGGGAAGAAGATAAAGAAGTTGGGGAAGAGGCCACCTCTGCTAGAGAACCACCTAGTAAAAAGCAGAAAGCAAAGGACAAGGTTGTTGAAGTAAGGAAAAGCATGGCTAAAGATGTGTATGGCAAATATTTTAGAAAACTCAGAACCCAATTGCAGACTGTGCCACAAGGTTGAGAGAAGGGAAAAAATGAGACGATCCTGAGTACAGAGATGGATGAAAGACTGATGATGGCAAATGAATTCATGAAGGATGATGAATTTGTCAAATTAGATGAGTTCAAAAAATTTCTAATAAAGATGAAACAGAGAGATTTGAGGCAAAATTTGATAACAAGGGAAGGAGGAGAAGAGAAAAATGAGGAGATTGTGAAGACAATCCAAGAATATGACCCTGGGAGTGAATTGATCACTCTTGAACAGGCTAGGTTCTTGGTGCAGAATAGTGGAATACTATTAATGCCTGATTGGGACTTGCAATCTACTTTCATTATTGACTAGATTAGAAGGTAGAAGAACACCATGTTTAAATCTAAATTTGAAATAAATGATGTGCTGAGAGGATCAGGTTTTGATCCCAAATCTAAGACTTTGGCCATTTGGTCCCTTGCCCCTGCCACACAAAAACCTCTGGTTCTTAACATAAGAGAAGAAAAGAAGGCAGGTAGGATGATATGGAATCTGCAAAATACTAGTGACACAGAAATTGCTCATTTAATGACCCAAGTTTCATTTATGAACTTGACTAAAATAGAGGATTTGTCCAAGAAATATGAGCAAACTTTCATTCATATGATTGCATTGGCCAAAAAATATGAGGAAGTTATGGTGCATAACAATGCCTTGGAAGAGCAAGTAGAAAAATTGAAGAAAGATCTGAAGGAAAAATAGACAAGCGAAATCCCCCAATGGATTTGAAAGACAAAGTAGATGCATCTACAAAGACATAGGGTGATCTAGCACAAGATGAAGGCTAGACAAAAGAGCCCTTGAAAGAACAAAATGACAGTGTTGTTTCTATAGTTCTTGCTATACTACAACACTAGGTGGGTGTTTTAAAACAAAAGACTTCACTAGTGCATACAATGCATGGGTCATTACATGATGCTTGCAAGACCGCTACTGAGGCCATGGTATTTCTTGAGCCTACTTTCAGAACATGGTCAGGAAGGACTAGAGTGATGGAAAAATTGAATACTACAATGTTGTATAGTGATGACTTCCCTGATAAGATCATAGAGACCACTGAAATGATAAAGGAGATGAATACTTCCTATGCTTTCTTCAATAGGAAGGACGAGCTGATAAATAATAAATTGCAGTTATTTGGTAACCAATGCCCCGCACTTATCCCTAAAATTTATGATGATGTTAATTTTTTAATTCCATACTCAGAATGGGAAAAAGAATTTGATGAAATTTGGAGGGCTGATGATTTGAATAAACATTTAGAAAAGGATATAGATGTGGATTATTGTAGTGATTTGATTGAAAGCCTATTTAAGGTCGAGGTGGACATGACAAAGTTTGTTGTTGAGGCAAAGATGATCTTAGATGCCAGGTGGACAGAAGCCTTGGCCAAGTTAGAACAGGAAAAAGCCTTCGGTTGGCCCACCGACAAGGAGGTGAACATGTGGGAAGCTAAGCTAAAAGGATGAGCAGATATCTTCAGAGTAGAAACAACTTCTATTTGGATTTGCAGTTCTTTTTGTTGCCCGTGTTTTGTTTATAAAGTAGTTATTTTGTTATAATTAAGTTGTTGCAAGATTTTGTAATCTTCCCATGTGTCTTGCAAGATTAAGGCTCATAACCATAAAGTGTCTTGAAAGGAAACATGCCTAACAAAATGTGATAGGTAGTGTTTTAACAGTGTTCTCTTAAGTACAATCAATAGACTCATGCCTTCTACTATGCTAACACGCAGTTCTTGAGGTATTCCTCCAGCCATTTGTTCACAATCTTTGTCTAATCATTTGTCTGCAGGTTGTAGCTCATACTTGGTGACAACTCTGTTCCTTCCAACCAAAATAACTTCATCCAAAAGGTGTTGAGGAAATGATTATCCCTGTCACTAACTATCTTCCCCAGAAGACCGTGTAAGTGGAACACTTCCCAGAAAAATAACTCGACCACTTGAGTTGCCTAACATCCTGTGGGAATGGCAAATAATGGGCATACTTGGTCAAACGGTCCACCAAAATGTAAATATAATCTTTCCCTTGCACTCTCGGAAGTCTAGTGAAAAAATCCATTGAAATGCTCTCCCATTTTTTATCAGGTATTGGTAGGGGTTGTAGTAATCCTGCAGGCACGGTATGCTCGTATTTATTCTCTTGGCAAGTGGAACACTCCCGCATGTATTATAAGACGTAATCATTCAATCCCTTCCAAGTGAACCTCTCTCAAACTTGCTTATGTCGTGAGGTACTTGGGGTGTCCTACAAGAGGCGAGTCATGAACTTCCCTCAGAATCTTCTCCTTCATCTTTTATTCGGATACCAAATAAATTATATCCTTGTAGTAGATGATCTCGTCAACCACCTTGTACTTGTCATCCTATATTTTTCCATCCATCACCTTGCATGCAAAAGAATTCTTGGAGTACTCCACTAGTAGATTTTCCTTCCAATATGTCGAGATCTGTGACAATGAACATAAGGTCAGCCTTCTTTATAGGACGTCAACTACCACATTATTCTTTCCCTTCACATACTCAATATTAAAATCATATGCTTGTATTTTTCTCACCCACTTCTATTGTCGCTCATTCAAATCCTTCCGCTCCAGAAAATATCTCACTATTGTGGTCTGTCCACAAAAAAAACAATTCTCCAATGAGAAACTGTCAAAACTTTGCAAGTGTGTGCATGATGGAAAGAATCTCCTTGTCATAAATGGAGTGTGGCTGTTCTACTCCCAAGAGCTTCTAAATCTTGAATGTGATGGGGTGATGGTCTTGCATTAACACTGCTTCAATGCCTTCACCTAACACATCGCACTCAAGGATGAAGGGGAGAGTGAATTCTTATAGTGCCAGTACCAGACATGTACTCATGACTTCCTTAAAAATTTTGAAGGTGTTTTGGGCCTTCTCATCCCAATGGAAGGATCCCTTTTTCATAAGATATGTTAGTGGTGCACCAAGTTGTGAAAATCCCTTCACAAACCTTCTATAATAGCTGCATAATCGGAAGAATCCACGTAGTTCTGAGAGAGTCTTGGGTGGAGGCCAGTCCAGGATTGCTTGAGTCTTCTCCTAATGCACCTGTACCCCTTGGGCACTGATGATGTGACCCAAGTACAAGATCTCAGTCATCCCAAACTCACATTTGAACTTCTTGGCAAAAAATAATTATGACTCCATGATCCCCAACACTTCATCCAAATACTTCAGATGTTCCTCCTAGGTCTTGTTGTAAATGAGTATGTCATCGAAGAATACCAGTAGAAACTTGCACAATCTTTTTTGAAGATATGGTTCATGTAGGACCGAAAAGTGGCTAGAGCATTGGTCAACACAAATGGCATGACCAAGAACTTGTAATGTCTATAGTGGTAAGGAAAAGTTATATTCTCGACATCTTTCTCCCTCATGCGAATCTAGTGGTATCCTGAGTGAAGATCAATTTTGGAGAAATAGACTGCTCCATGTAGTTCGTCCAACAACTCATCGATCCTAGGAATGGTGTATGATTCTTGATAGTCTTCTTGTTCAATGCATGGTAGTCAACACACATCTTGAGGAACCCGTCCTTCTTCTTTACCAAAACTACTGATGATGCAAAGGGACTAGAGTTGGGCCTGATCCATCCTTTGTCAAGGAGTTCATGGATCATCTTCTCTATCTCTTGTTTTAACTTCTTAGGATGGCGATAGGGTGTAGTGATAATAGGATTGGCTCCTTCCTCCAGCTTGATGGTATGCTCAAATCCTCTGTGTGGAGGAATACCAAGTGGAATGTCAACAAAAACATAATTGTGCTTGTCCAACACTGTCTGAAGCTCGTCATCATGGTAGTATGCTTGTTGAATCCTCAAGGGTTGGGTCGAGACCAAGAAGTGTTCCACCCAGATGACCTCCTCTTGTCTAAAAATTGCTTCCATCTATTTGGTTGAAATCTCCCTCGGCCCGCCATTTGACATACCTCTTAGAACCACTATCTTGACATCCACTTCGAATGAGAACTCCATCATCTTGAAGCTTTGTGTGTACTGGTCAAGGTTCTCCATCCACTAAATGCCCAGGATGACATTTGTTTCATCCATATCTACCACAAAGAAATCATTTGTCACTGTGTAGTTTCCCATGGTGATGCTCAGTTGTAGAACCAGATGAGTACATGACAAGAGATCTCCACCTGCCACCTTAACTTAGAACCCTTTATGTTCTTCTGTATACAAACCTCTTTGAGTGATGAGTTGATTAAGTTGAGTTAGGCCCCACTAAGAATAATAACTAAAACCCATTATCCCTAGGGGGAACCATGCATCTGAAACACACTACACATTAGGGTGCTAGATAGTGTTGTAATGATGCCTCCCCTCTATACTAGTGTGTAAATTATCTCTACATGATCTATTTCAGGTGTAGAATCCTCTTTTGTTCACCAAAAATCATCCTCTTCCTTGCCCTCAAAAATAACCTCAATGTAATAGATCTTTCCCTTGCCTAAGTATCGATGCCTTGGCTCCCATGGTTCTCGACAGGTGTAACAGAGTTTCCTCCTTCTGAGTTCCTATTTTGTGGCCTCACCCAATGATGATTTCTTTGGATAGGTTTTGTTATCTTTCTCCTTTAAAGTGGGGGCAAGGGGTGATTTGGCATGTGAATAATTTATGGAAGAAGAAGAAGATGTAGCCATATCACACACCTTCTTAATAGCTTATGTGAGTGTGTTGGGGTTGAACCCTTTTAACCAACCCTTATAGGGTTCCATCAATCTATCCATGAACAAAAAAAACAACCTCCTTTCCAAGATACCTATCACTAACACTGATAGTCTCAAAAAATTTGTAATGTACCTGTCCAATGGTCTGAATTGCTTCAGTTGATCCAACTCCTTCAAGTTGAGCTCTGGATCCTTCACGTCAAAATGCTTTATAAGTCTCTCTATG
Source organism: Thuja plicata (assembly GCA_018584345.1). NCBI lineage: Eukaryota > Viridiplantae > Streptophyta > Pinopsida > Cupressales > Cupressaceae > Thuja > Thuja plicata. The sequence goes on from MU225886.1 coordinate 2,392,910, forward strand.
AATTCAGCGTATGAAGTTACTCGATTATGGATGAGGGTGACCATTCCATGATGTCACCATTCATGAGTGAATCCTTCCATGTGAAGTGCTACAAATTTGATGGCCTAATCTTTAGGCATCAGGTTAAGTTGGAAGTAGCTATCTACATAATCCATCAAGGATATATCTCCTTCAAGATTGGCATCCTTCCAGTGTTGTCTCAACTTCTCTTTCATCTCTCTTAAAGTGGGTTCTTTCTCTCCATGGGGTGATTTTTTTCTTTGGGGAAACGTCAACATCAACGGTCTGAAATGTGAGAGCAGTGGGTTTGACTTTCCAGTGAATAAATTATCACACTGCCCATTATGATCTTTATTTGTTCTACCCAAGACAAATTTTCACAATGTATCCTCCATGAGTTTATGTAATTGTTCCCCTCTGACCATTGTTTTTTTGAGTTGAGATTGACTTATGGTTGGTTCCATCAATAGTGCCATGACTTCAGCAGTAGGATCCTGTGGTTCTCCATTCTATCAGCAGAATGGTACCTCGTTCTAGTGTATACCCACATCTACTATTGACAAGATGGAAAAATCACTAGCTCTAATACCATTGTAATGTTCCAAAGGCGGTTATTCAGAAACTTCTTGTGCACACAACTTCTCAACCTTTGTACGGTCCACAAGACCTCATACGGCCAATGAAGTCCGTCCTACTTCAATCGACATGTTGTACGACAACTTTCTCTCTCCACACACACGCAATATGCCCAGCTACTTCGTACAGTGACCAGCTCATGTCTGCACAATCTGAAAATGTTAGTGGCACTTTTTTGTACGTCCTTATAGCTACTTGGTCATCCCACCCACCCACTATACAGTGGATTTGATTGTTTGTGTGGTTTCTGCGTACGATAAATTCTATATAGGCCTCCTTGCAACTCTGTATGATGCTTCCTTATTCGGATAGCCAATATATTCCCTCCTACTTGATTCTCTTGCATACAAAAATGCTTTGAAGAAGATCCCGCAGCTTGGTTACTAGGTGCTATAGTTGGCACCTTACAATCTATATGGAAGCCCACAAGTAATTCCAGAGATCTACCAATTTATTAAATAGAACGCACAGCTAATGCACAAAATGAGAGTTCTTAATCATTCTTGTCTTTCAATCACTTTTTTGATCCTTAGACATGCTTGGATATTTGTATAGATTAGAGGCTTTAATCGTGTTTGTGAGACTACACTCATTTTGGTTACTCATAGGGCTATAAGCCTTAATCTTGCCTTTAGAGACTATGGGAGATGGTTATGAATGGATGCCCTTACTAGAACCCTTATGTTAGAATCCACCTGGTTCGCCTCCAAAAGTAGGATAATCTAAGTGCAAGGGAGATAGTAACTCCCCCAAGACACTCTCCATATCGTGCCCTCATTAGTGTTTGGATTCGGCTAATACAACATTACTAGACCCATTGCATGGATGGTGGTGGTCATATTCTGATTAGCTATTGGGTGTGTGCCTAAGTCAGAAAGTGAGGGTTTTCTCACTAATTATGTTGACTATAGGGATAGAAAGTGTGTTTTATTTTCCCTCCTTTGTGTTAGATGTGTTTGAATCACCTTGAATTAACACCAAAATAGCATAAGACGCCTTTAGACACTAAACTATAAAATCAAAATTGAGAAAAATTGTCCAAATATTTCACGAAAATCAAGTGCCAACCTATCTTGTCTTGTCGTTTTGTCCAGTGAAAATTGTGGTATGGGAAAATAACTTGAAAGAAGCAAGTTGTATGGTTATATGGTAATTGTCATCTCACATAGTCGGAATTATTGTATGATCCTACATTAAAATCCAGTATTTGACAGTGACCTTTGTTATCCTTTCAGTCATCCAATAGTTTCTATAGGTCATCTTGATTTTCATATGTGTGTGTCGAGCCAATTATCATACCTTATCACAAAATCACGTATCCTTAACATAGTGACTTGACTTATCTTCATCTTTCATCCTAGATTATTGAATGGTCTTACTTGTCATGATTTATCTGATCCAAAATTAATCTCAACTAACTTGGTCACAAGTGTCACTCAGTAGACATTCAGGTCTCAATCTCGACACCGTGTACCTAGCTCATTTATCTTTCATCAAAATATCTCTCATTAACCTCTAATGCAAGTGATCATTTGGTGATATTTGACATTGACCCATCAATCTAGTCACTTCAATTCTCGATTGCATTTATCTTTCATCTCATTTTAGACCAAGAGTCCTCATCAATAATATGATCCTATTCACAAGAGAAATTACCACATGTTACCTTCTCTCCAATATTCTAAGCAAGCGCATGAAGACAATATTATAATGGCTAAAAAAATGGGCTAAACCTTATGGTCTTAACAACAAGGAAGAAGATATTCTTATTGTAGCCCTATCAAAACAAATTCAATCTTTGAAATCTAAAATTCAAGACTTCAAGGGAGAAAAGGATACATCATCGAACAAATCCTCATTAAGATCAATCTTTCATTTTCTCTATGATCAAAATTCATCCATATCTTCGTCTTCTTCAAACAAAATGACTAATTCACAACTTCACACTAATCTTATCTCTGATCAAGAACAATCTCACATCAATCCCATCTTGGATCAAGATCAACTTCATGAATGGCCTATCTTTTATCAAGAACATCTTCGTGACCATAAAATATTTGATCAAGAGTCTATCTCACCTCAAGCGAATATGATCTATGATCAAACAAATCAAGAGGAATCAATCATATCTCAATAATCGTCATCACATGACAACAAAAAATCAAAACATCATGATCTTGAATCTCATATCTCTTTGGTAAACACAAGTGCATATAAATGCCCATGGGATAGATCATTTACTCCTTTGGGAAAATATTATGAATAAGCCTTGGAATAACTCATTGAAATCAATCTCATCACAATGTCGCAAATCACTTCATGTGGACTTTCATTATTGAGTACCTATTGTACATATCATTGAAACAAGGAGCATAAAACTTTAGATTGCATATAATTGAAAGTCAAAATCCAAGATCTCATATATGATGACATAATTAAAGTTTAAAAATCCTAATGAATCATCTAATAAAGTTACTACTCTAGAGAAAGATCTAAATCATAAACCTATGTCTTGTAATGGTTTGCACACAGACTCCACTTATTCCAACATTCATTCATCTTTTAAGTCAGCAAAGCTATCCAAAGTCCCTCCTTCAAACAAAGAACCTAATGCTTTTCATGCTAACTATGTCTACCCTCAAGGGCCACCTCTAAAAGAGATCCAAGCTAATCCTCATATGGATGTGAGTCTTTTTTAGGCTTCAAAGATCGTATACCCAAAGCTCCCATGTGCTTCAATGACATCATGCCTACTCAAAATGATACTCCATTCACACTTCGAGAATCCCTCACGCAGATAAAAACTTCTACCCTGTCTTTAGAAGTGGCTCCATGTCAAGAGGACAATCCAAAGTGTGAAGAAACAAATATCAGTAATGATCAAGATCAAGATCAAGATACCATCCATCCTTACCCAATGGTTGACCAAATTTACATATCTCAAGACTCCCATGATGATTTCGTCATCCCCTTCCATTTCTTCCTATAAGAAACTCTTACACCTTCTATATCATATCGACCTCTCAATCAAGATCAAGATATCCTTTCTACCATCTCTAATGCACCTATAGAGAAAAGTACCCTTTATACACCATCTAAAGATCCTTGTCAAGATCAGAGCATCTCATCATCTCCTTGTAATACTCCTCCATATTCACCTCAAGAAATAATCATTCCTCCAACTCCTTTGCATAAAAATAAATTCCCTCAAGCTTCATTTTCATCTATCAAATCTACTCATGCACCTATTGATATAAACATGAATTATAAAGAAAAAAATCCTTGGTCATGCAACCCACTCTACAGACGTTGATATCCCTTCCACATCTTATCCCCTTCCATTTGCACATAAGAATCATCCTTCTCCATCCTACAAATCCATTTGTGGTCCCTATACCCCAAAGATGAAACCTTAAAACCTTCCATCTATATTGGGTCCTTGAATCCCTCCATCCAACATATCTCTCACTCCTAACTTGTCATCCACTTGCCCCATCATACTTCAAGATCAAAAAAGACATGCATCCTTGATAATTTTCCATCCACCCATCCTTCTAAACCTGCCATATCAGCCACATTCATCTGCCATATCCAAGTCTTCTGGAAGCAATTTGTGTTAGAATAGGAAAAACCCTATTCTCCCAAGAACACCTGCATGCATAACCCTGTCACATGAAAGAAATAAAGAACATAAGACAGGAAGAATCTATGGAAGCCAAAATACAGGAGACATCATATGCACACAAAAATAATATATTAACAATATGTTTCAAGATGTTACAATGAGGTGTGAAAAACTCCTTATCAAAAACAAAGAGGTGAATCCTTATAAAAGGAATCACGAAACCCTAAAGGTGAAAAACCCTAAAGAATAATAAGATGCCTAAGTTTAACTTAAGCGTAGAGTGTAATAGACTAATAATTAAAACAAATTAATTATTAGCTATAACATGACAACTCTAACACCCCCCTTAAGTGTAACTTAGGGAGAAGCTAAACAACAAAGGACTAAAAGATGCATGTAAACAAAATGCATGAAAGGAACTATGGGTCCCGACAACTAGGCCTGATCAAGTACCCAAGTACAAGAAATAAACTAGATGAAGGAAACTAAGCCTCCAATCTAGGGAAAG
>MU225886.1:2397920-2445833 GCA_018584345.1 Thuja plicata
GACCCCCCCCCCCCCCCAATAATGTTGAACAGGGAGAGGGGTGACAGGAACACTGAAATGCAATGCCAGAAATATTTGCAGGAAGAAGAATCAAGAGCACCAACAGTGCAATAGAAGTACAAGCACAGGATAAAGGGCAGTGTCACCGACACACAACATGGGCTAATGTCATGGAAGGTACGCTCACTTGACAAAGGGGGATAAGTACAAAAGGCAAAACATCATAATCCCCCCATGGAACTTTATAACTGAGTGCGAGTACAAACAAACACAAGGTGCTCGAAATCCCAGATATGCAAAAGCAAGCACTTTATCTCAGTGCATTTACAGAAAAGAGAATGCTACAGAAGTATACAATGCTCAAAAGTCAGAAAGAAGAGTGAGCCAGAAGAACAGAAGAAGAGAGCCCAGGACCTGTAGAACCCAAGTAATCTGCTAGAGTGTGAAAGAGAAAAACTTGAAGGAGAAAGAACCTGGAGAATAATCTAAAAAAAATACCCCTGCAACTGAATAACTCACAAAACTAGCTTTCCGACGATATCTGGTTTGCCAAAAACAGAGTCCGGACGAGCAAGATATGGCTCCTAGAAGGCAAAAACTAGACATCAGACTTTGACAACAATAAATACTATCAAAATGGCAGAACCCAAAACCCCAACCTCTATCATCGGAAAGTGCTCGGAAAGAGATTTCTGACGATATAAGGAAGTCAGAAAAATACCTTTGTATGCTCCAGATAGAGCGAAAACAGTGTCAGAAGGTCAAAAAACACCACAAAATTAGGTTTTAAGCCCTTGGGGCTGAAAAAAATAAGCCCCTGGGTGCATGGCGCGCGCAGGGGGCTGGAGCCTAGCTCCCCGTCGCTGATAGGACCATCGCTAAGCATAAAGAAGCCTATGGGGCTTAACACCCGCCAAGCGGCCCTAGTGGCGGCGCGGCCGGGCAGTGGAGCAGAGTGGCGGCAGGGTCCGGGAGGCGGTGGGCACCGGAGTGGTGGTCGGCGGGGCCGGCGGAGCGGAGGCGGCTAGTGGCGGGGGCTGGAGGGGCCGGCAGAGCCCGCAAGGCCAGCGGGTGGCACAGCCGGTGGGGGACGGGCCGCGGTGGTGCGGCGGCGGAGCACCGATGGCGCTCGAACAAAACCCATTGCTTGCATTTTTTTAAACGTAAAAAACATTTAAAAATATTTTATTTTTTTTATTTTTTTTCCCGATTTTCGTGCCTGTACGACACTAGAAACCAAATTTTTTTTGCCTCAGAGGCAAGTTGTCCAAAATGGATAAATTTTATATGAATTCTGGGGTTTTTGGGCGCTCTGAGTGCAACGGAGATGTCTTTTTGAGCCCAAAGTGACAAGAAAAAAAGGTCCCCCCTAAATCCACATAAAAAGCTTTTGAAAGACTAGAAAAAACCTCCAGCTTCTGAAACACTTCGACAAAACACGAACAGCGGGCAGCAAGATGGCTTTGATACCATGTTAGAATAGGAAAAGCCCTATTCTCCCAAGAACACCTACATGCATAACCCTGTCACATGGAGGCCAAAATACAGGAGACATCATATGCACACGAAAACAATATATTAACAATATGTTTCAAGATGTTACAATGAGATGTGAAAAACTCCTTATCAAAAACAAAGAGGTGAATCCTTATAAAAGGAATCACGAAACCCTAAAGGTGAAAAATCCTAAAGAATAATAAGATGCCTAAGTTTGACTTAAGCGTAGAGTGTAATAAACTAATAATTAAAATAAATTAATTATTAGCTATAATATGACAACTCTAACAATTTGGATGAACAACGAAAAAATCATAACTACAAGAATCCACTTACATGTGAAGATCACCATGTCCTATCTAATTTACATGTGACTATAAAGAAAAAGGAAATATTCAAGAGACCACAAGGGTCCACTAAGCAAAGAATAAAATCAAAGAAAATATGGGTTCCTAAATCCATCATGGAAGAATTGCATTCTAAATCATCGAAAAGCAAAGTAAAATCAAAAGTTATGTAGATTCCCAAGTCTCTCTTAAAAAACATGAAAAAGGGAAAAATTAGAGTCGGCATCCAAGCTTCCAAAGTCTTCTACTCAATCTCCTTTCAAATAACTTCCATCACCTCATACATCAAAGCCTCAAGCTATTCCATTCATTTTTCCTCCATCCATCCACTACCCTTCAAGGTGTGTGTCAATGTTGATCTTATCACCATTTCCATCTACGCCTACGCAAACCTTTCAATGCCTTATCCAATATCCAGAACCTATTTGTATCCATTCATCCCATATCCTTCTATCCCTCTTATCCAATCCATCGCATAAATCCTTGGCTATCATCTCCTTTATCCTCCATTTCATTCTCTACCATCACCCTATCAGCATGTATGACTGTACCTTTCAGCAACTTTGGCCCATCATAACATATCCTTAAAAGGAGCATTATCCAAAGAGAAAGAGGCTAAAATAAAAAATACTAAAAAAAATGAAAAAGAGAAAAACTACCTTGGTGAAAACTTGGTAAACAGGCACCTTGGTAGAAAAAGTAAAGAGAAATAAATTAGTCCTGCGGTGAAAACTACTTCTTGTAGCGCCTTGGGAAAGTACCATAATAAAAACTTGGCAAATAGGCTTCATGTGTAATTTCTTCGTCTTGCACTCTCTCTTAGAGGTAGGTTCCATCCATGCTGCCCTATCCATTATATCCTTCGTCATGTAGCTATCCTATTTGCATTCATATTCCCTCTTACACCTTTGACCTTGACAAGGTCGAACATATCCATGAGCATCATGTATCATGACATCCATTATCCTTTTCATCAACCTATCCATGTGTTTTCCTTCATGCTACCCTATCGTGATCTTTCTTACCACCAATTCAATTCTCACTATCCCTAAACATATTTTCCCTAATCCCCAAACCATTCACGGATAGCCTCTACCACCCTTTATCATGATCATGCTATCCCATCACTATCCTATCCAATTGACCCCTTGGTCTTGATCAAAATGAAGAACGAAAAAAATGCAAAATAATTTCTCAAAAATTTCTTGACATGTCCCCTCTTGTGGACCACATGTTTTTCATGACATCAAGTCATTATCCTATATGATATCTGACACCGCTCCATGAGCCTAAATTTCTATATTCCTTTTCCCTGGCTTGGGTAATCTTGAGGGGTCTTTCCTTAAAGGTTGCATTTCATTGCTTCATCCATCATTTCTTATTCACTTCCAATCCATCAGTCTGCTTATCCATCCATAATGCCCTACACCTTGTTGTACATTGGGGGCAATTAAATGTGATCTTACTTGAGAATTAGTAAGATCACATTAGTGAGATCTTACTTCTACATTGGGGGCAATTAAATGTGAGCTTACTTGAGAATTAGTGATCATTTCTTAAAAATCCAAAAAAAAACTTTAAAAACTAAAAATCCCAAAAAATCTTAAAAATCATAAATTTGAAAATCATAAGATCTTAGGCTCAATCTTGTATATACATCACTTGTAATCAACCCTCCATCTATCAATACGTAGCTTGGATGTCTGGACTGCACAAGTTATCTTTGTAACCTCATACCCTCATATGTTCTGCATAATGTCGTCATGGATTGGATTTTGTTTTCGTCAGTCCTAGGTTATCACTTGTTACTAGGGGCAAGCATTTTGATTTGATCACTCGCATAAACCAAACCAAAGTCAGTGTCTTAGTCCTTCCTGACAGATAGTTTTCCACTGACACAATGGTGTTTTGCAACACCCTAATCAATAGTGTTTCTTAACACTACCTATTTGGACATATCTATGTTTCTCAACACACATTGGATAGCACATCTGGCTTAATAACAATCAAGCGCACAACTATGTTTCTCAACACTATGCACTCACAAGCACGATGGTGTTTCTCAACACCTCACACAGACAAACATCTAATGCTCAAAACTTGTTGAAATTATGTTGAACTTTCTTGAATGTTGTATGTTATCAATGCTTTTTGCTTATCTTGTTTCCTAAGCCGCTCAAGGATGTTTAAAAAGGAATAGAGATTCACGACTAGGGGCAAGAATGTTTCTTTGATTGCTTCTTATTGGTGTGCTCCTGATGATCCTGAAACGTCAAATAAATTGGGTGTCTGTGATAAGAGCCTTAGTACTAAGGTGGAAAATCCTCACATACCTCGACTCCATTTATTTCCACGCCAAGGTGAGGTTGAAACTATCTCCTTGACTGTTATTAATTTGTTTGTTTATGCAAGACTGCACTCATGGTTATCTCTTCTTTGTATGCCTCGATGCTTGTGTACCCTTGCAATATCATTTAGAAAAAATGTTCAGGTCATCTCGCCTTCAATACCTCGATGCTTACACTGGTTTTCCATATTTTATCCGATGAAAGTCATACTCATATCTTTGTGGTCACAGTTACACTTGTAAGGGTTGTATTGACTCCGATGTCCCAAATGCTCGATGATGACAAACCGACTAAAGGAATCAGTGACTAGAATCACGTCGTAGATTACATATTATCTTAGGCTTGCATTTTAAGTTGCCATTAAATTAGTGGAGAGTTATCCTTGACCCTTTGTTGAAGTGGTCCACTGCATTCATCGACCTGCGATCTCATCAATCATCTCAAGGTTATATACCTGCAAGAAGGGATCATAATATTTATCATATATCATACAAGGGGCATGAAGTGCTAAGATATCACATAAGATCAGAGCATAAACATTCTTAGATGGTACTACAGCTCACATCAGCATAAACAAAAATCTAATATCAGAGATACAATGATAAGAGAAAGATACATGATGAGTAGAAGCAACAAGATACATCTCACAAAGAGCTTCTATACATGAACGCATTAACCAGCATAGGAAAGCAATATGATACCAGATTCTAATCTAATCAAAAATATCACACGAGAAATAAGATCAGAAAGCATGTACTAAAGACATTCTAATGCATCCAATCAGAGAGAATCGATTATATATATATATATATATCGTCCAATGTCTACAAAAATGTGATCATGTGATCTCGAACAAAATGTACATCCTCGATGCAAATTACTCATGTATACATTTGTGTATCTCAAAAATCAGAATGGGGTAAGACAGAGAAGGGGATATAAAGACCGACTCCCTACCTTGGCATCTCGAAGTGCGGGAGGGGGAGGTGCATCTGCTCTCGGTGGTGGGCCCTCTCCCTCAGATCTCGCCATGTACTGTAAATATGGGGCCACTTGCTCTACTGATGGCACTGCCACACTATATGATGCCACATAATAAGTCACCCTGTTGGTCTGATGGGAAACCTCATGCTCAAGGATATCATGCTTGGTTGTTAGCCCCTAGATCCTCGGATCTCGCTCTGCAATCTGTAACTGTATGCACCCTAAAATGGTCGCCTAAACTATGGGCCCCCATTCTTCAATTTATCAAATGACAGAATCAATTTATCAATTTCGTGAATCAATGATTTGCAACATTTTCAATTCAAATCAATTTCCTTGATCAAATCGTAATTAATTCAATTATTTCAATATTTTCTAAGGTTTGATCATTTCATCAATAATCTTATTTAATTAAAAGAAAACATCATTTTTAATTAAATAAAATGATCATATTTAATTAAAAGAAAATCCTTTTTTATTAAATAAAATAATCTTATTTAATTAAAAGAAAATCTCTCTTTTAATTAAATAATCTTATCTTATTTAATTAAAATAAAATCCCTTTTAATTAAATAAAATAATTTTATTTAATTGAAAGAAAATCCCTCTTTTAATTAAATAAATAAAATCCCCACTTAAAGCTCTCTTTTTGATGAAAAAAAGGAAATAAATCAAATAAAAAAAAATTCTCCAGACATATCCCTAAGTGGTGGGTTTTTTCCTCTTACTTGTCTTTTTAGGGATTTATCCCACATTGCTCTTGAGGATGCATTCCTCTCCACACTTTCCTTTATAAGGATCCCTCTCCTTCTCATTTTAGGGATCAGAGATATCAAGTTTTCATGTTATTGTTATGCTGCAGGTTTGGAGAGCAACTTTGGAGGAGAGTTTGAGCATTCGAGCTTGAACTATGCAACTTCTCTTCTTCTTGTCTTCTTCTCTCATGCGTCCATGGCAGTCCACTTAGATTAGATTCATATTTCCTTTTATAGATTAATCTTGCATATTTCCTTTCAATAGATTAATCTTGCATATTTCCTTCATTGATTAGTTTGCATATTTCCTTTCATGCATTGTTATCATATAAAATAGCTTCCATTTTCATTTGCAATGCATATTTAATGATCATGGAGACTAACATTCTTGCTCTTCCTCTTTGAATCTCTCATTTCATGGTGTACTTGTATGGGCATGACTAGTTCTAAACTGAGGGCCTCCATTATAAACCCTTGCACTCCATGAATAGGGAGCTATGAAACGCCATTTGAGACCTCATTCTTGAGCAATCTTGAATACAGTGACTCATAAAAGTGTAACTACTTTTTAGCACACAGTAACTACATCACTGCTAGTTGTAGTTGCAACCCTCTGACCCATCCTCTCAAGGGACAAATCACATCATGTGGGGTCTGCTCTCTCGGTGCCTCCTCCTCACCCTCACCCACATGTGTGTACCTCCTCTGGAGAACCTAACGAGTTGCATCATCCTCGGGACCTTGTGGTGCCTCCCCTATCTCTAAATCTACGGAACCCATGGGAGGAACACCAACTCTAATAAATCCCAGGGTACCTCTCTCCCCGTGATGGCATTGTTGTCCTGCTACCGGTGGCCTACTCCAGTTGGCACCGGGATCCCCTCTTGCTCTCTTAGGCGTTGGGTACCTCTGTCCTCCGCTTGCAGCTCTCTGATCTCGTTGAGGGACATCCTCCTCATCTATCCTTGACACTCTCTCGGTCAGATCAGTAAACCTAGGTAAGGGGTGCTGAGCAAAATAATCTTTGAACTCCGTTGTCACCCCCGCATCTGCAATGTCATCCAAATAATCTCATCTTGGCATCCATAACTGGGAAATCTCTTGTACTGCAAGGGGATAAGATAGCCTTGGAGCCCATCCCTCTCACTGCTCATCAGCAAAATAGGCATAAGCGGAAAATATTAGAGTAATAAGTTATTTCACTTATTAATTAAATTATTTTGATTTAATTTTTAAGTCGCTTATTATCTCTAGTTTACTTAAGTTAAACTTTAGGCATATAATAATTTATTTATTTATTAATTATTATCATGCAACCTAGGTTTTTCCTTTTAGGGTTTTGATTGCCTTTATAAGGATTGATCTCTTTGTAATTATTAATCATTTGAAGATGCTATTACATTGAGGGTTTTCTCTCCATTGTTTGCACAATATGTTTCATCTTTCATTGATATGTTATTTCTGGCCTCCATAGTTTTTGTTTCTCTCTTTGTGTGACAAGTTTGCATGCAGGTGATTTTTGGGAGTTGTAAGGTTGAGTTTTCATCAAATCCAATATGGTATAAGAGCTCCAAATCTTCATGCCCTTGCTCTATTCATGAGAGATTTGGTCTTGTTCTTCAGATCTGTGTTTTTACAAGATTTTATGTTTTAGATTTTTGTGGATTTGGGGGGGGGGGTATTTTTTAGGCACTTTGGGCACAAACCAACCTCACAGTTGTGTTTAGAATGCCCAAAACCCCCTATTTCCATATAAGGCATGTCCAATTTGGACACAGTTGCAATCTGAGGTAAAAAAAATTGCTCGTACGACCCTTTTCTGGACATGCAAATCGAGATAGTGGAAAAATCGCTAAAAAAAATCTTAGTAAATATGCCAAATTTGGTCAAAAATTTAGCAGTCTCATCAGATTTGTAGGCATCGCTAGATTTAGTGGAGCTCCACCAGATTTAGCAGAGGTTCCTTAGAGTTCTTGTTTTAGAACTCTCTTCAGTTTTTTGCTTGTATCTTAAGAAAACATAGGCATTTTCGCCAAATAAGATATTGTCAGAAAGATGGTTCCAAGCCCAACGTGATTTTGCAAGTTTGGTTTTATGATTTTTCCGTCTTGCAGGGTTTTTTCCAATCAAAATCAGGATTTCTTTTTGCACTTTGAGAGACATATCTTGCTCATTTGGGCTCCATTTTCCAATTTTCACACATCGTTGGAAAGTTGTTTTTGTGCTCTCTGTGTTGGTATGGGTCTCATTTCCAGAATCTACTCCACGTATATTTTATTCTTTTTTTAATTTTTATACAATCTAATGGATTCTTGTTTCAGGTCCTGAGATAGTTTTTCTTGCATGGGATGACTCATTTTTAGATGTTACTTATGTTCCTACAACTTTTTGTCATTCATGAGCATTATAGACATCTATTTATGTAGCATTTATTTTTTCGCAAACACATTGAAATAAAGAGTCACCTATTGCATGCTTGGGATCTTGCACATTTTGTGCATGTTTGTAATCGCACTACATTATAAAGTGTCATGAGGGGGTTTTACGTTTGCTTTGTTTGTCATATACCTTTGTCAAGTGAGTGCTCCTTCCACGATATTAGCCTCATAATATGTGTTAAGAGAGTAATCCTCTTCGGCACCATCATTTATATGTGTTTGTACTTTCTTCTACACATTCTATGTTCATGGTTCTTCATTGTGCAGTTGTTCTAAGCATTCTGGTTCAGTGTACCTATCATGCCTCTCCCTGCTAACCATTATAGGGGGGTATCTCCTATTGGTTCTAATAATTCTTTGGTTTGATAGAGTGAGCTATGTATTCAATATTTTTTTTATGTACTAGGCAAATGCAGTGGCTGGGTACCTATGCATTTTGGTGAGATGAATCATTTACCATATGGACACTATTTCATTCATTTTTTTAGGCATCCTTCTATCTTTTGATCATCTCTTCAGACTTTGGTGTTCTTTTCCACATGTATCTGAGTTCTCATGTTTGCCATCCTAATTCGAGTAGTGTCATTTGAAGGCACTCATGCAGATTACAATCTTCTCTACCTGATCATATTTTATTACAGTAGAGGTTTCAATAGTTAATCTTCGATAGTGTTTGTAGCTTCATGCTTCAGTGTTGTTCTTCATGTTCATCATTTGTTCCTATTTTCTAGGACATTATCTAGTTTGGGGGCTTCTTCAGTCCTTCACTATGGTTCATCTCTTTCTGGAGAGGGGTTTTTCCCACTAGGTTTTCTCATTTTCTCCTCTTTACATATGTTTTTTGTACTTGGGTACCTAATCAGGTCATGTTGTCGAGACCCAATTCCTACTTTTAGTAATTGTCTCTAGGTTTTAGCTACTCCCTAAGTTTATTTTAAGGGGGGTGTTAGAGTAATAAATTATTTCACTTATTAATTAAATCATTTTAATTTAATTATTAAGTCACTTATTATCTCTAGTTTACTTAAGCTAAACTTTAGACATATAAAATTAATTCATTTACTAATTATTATCATGCAACCTAGATTTTTCCCTTTTAGGGTTTTGATCACTTTTATAAGATTTGATCTCTTTGTAATTATTGATCATTTGAGGATGTTATTGTATTGAGAGTTTTCTCTCCATTGTTTGCACAATATGTTTATCTTTCATTGATATATTTATTTCTGGTCTCCATAGTTTTTGCTTCTCTCTTTTTGTGACAGGTTTGCATGCAGGTGACTCTTGGGAATTGTAGAGTTAAGTTTTCATCAACTCCAATAGTAAACTCCTATGATATACTATGAGGGCGTCCATATTGCATCTAGCCCTAAGAAACAACAAAACGCTCAACAATGGAGGATGTCCTCCCAATTAGTGGACAAGTGATATACAAGTCTCTCCTCTGGGATCTTTAGTCCCCCCATGCCTTAATACCTCGATACCTCTTTTAAGGGCGCTAGGTAACCACAATCATATTGTTGAACTGATACCTCCAATAGTCAGTCTTCCCCAAGTGGGGTTGTGTGATGTAACTCAAATACCTATAGACAAAGGGTTGGTCATCTTGTTGGGCATCATTTGTCACCAATCTACAAATAGGTAGATACTCTCATGCCTATATCTGTAAAACAAGTACTCCAACCACCATTCCCCTAGCACAATAATAGACTACCTCATGCATCTCATGGTACATATGCATTAGAAAACACTTCCCTCGCCCCAATCTTTTTGGTCTCTCCACAGTCTCTCAAATACCCGACCCCATCCCCACAAGAAGTCATGTTGATCCCTATCTACCATGAGGAAGCAACCTATGGAGCCAATAATCCCTCGAGGAAGAAAAAATTGTGCTATGTATCTCCTCACTGTATTGTCCCAAGTGATAAAACGATCAAGAATAGTATGATCTTGAAAGATCCATAACAAAGCCTAAATCACCTATTGTCAAGAAGTATCATACTCTACCCTCTCTAGAAAATGGAATCTAGAGTATCCTATATACATCCTTTGAAGCAATGGTGATCTCTCCGATGGGCAAGTGAAAAGTGTTATGCTCGCTATGAAACCGCTCAACCAAGGCTCTGAGAAATTTGTGATTAACACAAATATCTGGCATGTGTAATAACCAACCAAGCCCACACTCTACAATATCGACTATGCCTATATCTAAAATGTCTCTCACCAACTGCAACATGTGTAGATATGTAGAGAGGAACTCAATATCAAGAAGTTACTCCCTATATATATAAATGAACAAAATCGATCTTTCACCATAGCCCTACTATTATAAGGGCCCTCCCATAGCATTGTAGGGCAAATGTATGGGAAAACTTCCAGTGAGATTGCCATAATACCTTTGCAACAAGGACACGTTATTCTACCCACCTTGGTATGTAATGTTAGTGGTTTGTTATCTAACCATCTTCACATTATGGATGCAATTATATCTACTGATCATATCTATCTTTTCTTTCATCCTATCAAACTTATTAGTGATAATCAAATAACTACAATCAAGGTTATCCCTCATACTATTCACTATTATCAAATGGTTGAAGCGGTTTGGTCTTCAATTGCTCCTACCTTCAAAAATGTGATACCTTCGTCATCTCCTAATAAAATAAGAATACTCTTCCTCCTACACATGAGAAATTGTATAAACAAAAAACAAGCATTCTTTATAATCATATCATCATGTGCCTATGATCAAATGGTTGAAGCGAGTTCGTCTTCAATTCTTCCTACCTTCAAAAATGTTATACTTTCATCATCTCCTTATAATATAAAAATACTCTTCCTCTTACACATAAGAAATTGCATAAACAAAAAACAAAGCATTCTTTATGGTTCATATCAGCATGTGCTTAGGCACTCCACCAATGAATGTTGAGCCTTACAAAATAAAAAATACTGTAGCTTTGGTCTCATCACTAATCCATTGTTGGTGGAGATGTCTCTTCTTTGCATGACAAGTGACATCAAAGATCACTCTATCATTATTATTTTACAATTTTATCTATCTATCTACAATATAAAACATTTTCTTTACAGGTTCTTATACTTCTTTTCTTTTATTGTTGTGTTGCTACATACAATGTACCACTTCAAGCTTTCTTTGTTTGCTCATTGTCATTCATGATGGCACACAAACATTGTGCAACCATAACATCACAATAATTTAAACCAAGTCCAAAATTATATGAATAGTGCCCCAAATTCCTTTCCTTAAAACCCTATAAGCCATAAGCACAATTAGAGTAACATTGAAATCCCCTTCTCAAGCATCCCAGGCAGCTACATGATACTTTTTACTACAACTGGAATGTGATGCAGAAATTTCAATAAGGGGGGGGCACTGGCCGTCATCAAAAAACAGAGAGAAAAATGAAAACAATTAATAAATTTTACAATCAGAATGGCAAATATTTGCTCAAAAATCAAACCCCTTGGGCATTTACATATCATATTGAACTTTTCAAAATCCCATAACAAAGAATTTACATCAATTTCTTCTAACATTTATATCTGGTTAGAAACCCTTATAGCATCTATACAAAACTAAACTTTGCGGAAAATTAACAAGATTTCTAAATGATGGTGGTGTTCATAAACACCAAATATAAAGGTCAGATTATATTTCTTCAAGCCTCAGCCTCACTGGCTCCAGCCTTGCCGCTACCAGTCTTCTTAGGCAACAGAATATTGTGAATATTGGGGAGAACACCGCCATTGGCGATGGTAACAGCTCCAAGAAGCTTGCTAAGCTCCTCATCATTCCTCACGGCCAATTGAATATGTCGAGGCACAATCCTGGTCTTCTTGTTGTCCCGTGCGGCGTTACCAGCCAGCTCAAGAACCTACAAAAACACAAATTCCATTAAACCCTAAGTCTTCAGATCCACACAAACGCCATCAAACCCTACAATTAAGGAAAGAAGTCAAAAACCTAGTTGAAGAAAATTTGAAACCCTGGAAATCTGGCAAGATCTCTCGAACTCGTATGAAATAGAAGCAAAGCCTTCAAATCTAAAGAATTGAAATTGCATAAAGAGTCTACCTCGGCAGCAAGATATTCGAGAACGGCTGCGAGATATACAGGAGCGCCTGCACCGACACGCTCAGCATATTTCCCTGCCTTAAGAAACCTGGCAATACGGCCAACAGGAAACTGAAGTCCAGCCTTAGAACTCCTTGAAACGGCCTTCTTTCCCTCCACGGATTTTCCTCTGCCTGCCATTTTTTCTGGTTCAAAATAATTCGATCTGCTCTCTCTTCTCCTTGTCTGAATATCCGCTCCCGCTTGCTTGCCCAACACGCTTCTGTGTTAAATAATGGGACTCTGGGCAATTTATATGGTATTATTAGTCTCCTAGGAGTTTGGGCCAATCCGCTTCGACTACACGGATAGGCATTTCCTACCGTCGATTGGGAGAACAATTGACGGTAGAGACAACTTCATCTTA
This sequence comes from Thuja plicata, assembly GCA_018584345.1. Lineage (NCBI taxonomy): Eukaryota > Viridiplantae > Streptophyta > Pinopsida > Cupressales > Cupressaceae > Thuja > Thuja plicata. Next base: position 2,410,795 of record MU225886.1, read on the forward strand.
GATTTGGATTATTGGCCTAAAATTCTTAATGATTGCCGCGTGGCGGGCTTATTTCTGTCGTGAAATGTTAATGTGGAAAACGTACTTCAATTAATCGCCGTTTGGAAACTTTTAGTGCGCCATTTTAATACCTGAAAAATATTTAAACCTAAATAGAAAGAAGTTATGGTAGCCTATGAATAACAACCTCGTGGTCAAAGTGTACCCGGTCCTAAATTTTATACTTGAATGGTCTTCAAGGGATATTCTCAATGTCAAATTTGATGGTTGTATAGTTGTATTTATTTTGGAAAAAAAAGTTTGGAATTATACGAATTGTACAATTTTATTAGAATCAATTGTGTATAGGCATTAGATCAATTGTGCAATTTTTATTTTTTGTAAAAGTGAGTAGTAATGGATCAATAAGATATATGTTTCAAAGGGTGCTTTGAAATGATATTATTTGCCCATTGCATACATAACGGATCCCATAGCATTCATCTTTAATATCCAGAAGCCTAAACAATGTCTCTAAGCAATTAAGTTGTAGGGGAGAGGACCCAATAATAGACCGACCCCCCAATAACCGTTATAGTGACCCAGTACCCGTCATAGGGTTTCGTCATAGAGACCCCCCAATAACCAACTTCAAAATGGTCATTTCCTACACACACACAAAACCCAATAAGTGTTAGTAACACGCCCAATAGCCGTGCACCACGACAATATTAACTAAACACTATGGCGCATGGTTATTGGTACAATTTTGTTTCTATTACACATCAACTTGCACCAAAAAGGTTACATCATGCTCACATTTAGAAAACACAAATAAAAACAATGGGATTTCTCTAACAATATCAATATATCATAATAAAGTGCACATTTGGTGATGGGTGCAATAGCGATCGGTTATTGGGTCTAAAGTGATTATGTTTTAAATATTTTATTGTCACCTATTGGGGGGGTTTGGGGGCGGGTATCGGGCGCCACTTTTGAAATGACACTTTTTGACCACTTTGTGCTCAACGATCTCTACAGAGAGATCGGTGAATACCCAAAAGTCGAAACCTTAGCTTTAAGCTCTCGACTCACCTACGGAGACACACTGAAAAAATCAAGGAAATCTGCTTTACGGTTTAGGAGTTCTAGGTGCACGAAGTTAGCCTGGGCGGCTACTGGATCCTTTCACCTATACGAAGACAACCCAACAAATTGTTGAAATCAATGTATTTTTTAGGAGCTTAGGGCACACGAAATTAACTACAGCAACTATTGGTGTTCTTCCCCTGATCTATTTTTCTTTGACGGAGACCCTCCTGTAATTTAATTAAATTTGTAAGAAGATTGTTTGATATGAAAGAATGATTTCATCGTATTATCAAACAAGAGGACACATATGCATCATGTTCTTGTCAGTGATGTAGTTGATTGTTTGTGTTATTATTGCATATAAAATTATATATTATAATGTTCATTCATTGTTCTTGTGGCAATTGCTTAATTGTCCATATCTTAATATAATATTGATATATTTTGTACATGCAAAATACAGTCATTTGATCATCATGGACATTGAAGTTACAGTAAGATCTCACGTGGGCAAACCATTATCTAAGTCTAAGAAATCTATAGTAATGATAACAAACAAATGCGTGAGTACGAATATAGCAGTATGTGAAATGTTATAGCAATAGAAAATGAACTAATGTTGGATAAGTAGTCATTCTACTAAATTGTATAGTTAGGTTAATAAAATATTTTGAAGACTATAGACTCCTTCTACACCTCTCGCCTCAACACTTCTCGTGTTCATACTCCGGCCAGAAGATCGTGCGGGCACGCTCGTAGTAGCAATATTCCTGATGAAGGCTGACATGTGTCAACTCATCGGGGTTTTAAGCCGCTCCGCGAAGCATGTCTTCCCTCCAAGTTTTGCCAGCTCCACCGAGACACCCGCGCTCGAAGGACCTGCCAATGTAGATTCAAGGGATATTCTCCAACGTGTGAGCCTCCCACGACCAACGACATTCTAGGTAGTTGTTCCATACACACCATTCAGATTGGCCAGTGCAATTATGATCATCTCTGCTCAAAACACCATAATTTTTCTTTTGAGTCCAACCGGCAAGCATGATGGAACTAGCCAATCAGAGATATACATTCACTCGTAGCACAGGGAATTGAGAGATCCATGTCAGATTCTTAGGCATGTCGATCGATTATGATAATTTTTAATCATTCTATCGATCGAGGATTATTCTATAAAACCCTAGGAGCTTGTAAGAAAAAGTTGTTGGAAATATTGAGCTTGTTAGGAATGCAGATCTTTAATAGAGATAATTTAATATGCTATATTAAATATAATTATTTAATTATGAATGTAGACTAAATTATATATTCATATGTAAGTTCTTTATGTATGTTGTAGTAGTAATATAAAACTGTGATTGATATTTTTCTGCAACATACGTAAAGATGTATAAGTATATATCTTAACAGTCATGTCTATGTAGAGACATGATTGTACGTGGCTTATGCCACGTACAACCATGTCTTTACATAGACATGGTGTATCATAACAACCCAATAACTCAATGTTTAATCGTTGTTCACATTCCTTACTGTGCTACGATAACTATCGTATGATAGTTATCGTAACACATTAATATATGTGTTATGGTAACTATCATACGATAGTTATCGTAACTCATACATAATAATAATGCATTGACCGCAGTCAATATAACAACCATTTCACTTTACTTTGAATGTAAAGTATATCGAGTACTATATCAATGATACTAATATCTCAAGATGTAGGTGTTATGTGATCCCCGACTTAATTTGGAACTGGATATAACACTTACTTTCCTTTACGTCAAGGGTAACCGACAAGATCCGGATCATAAGTTTAAGGTACTTAACCTGATAGAAGATTATCGCAATACCCGACTCAATTCAGAACTGGATTTGTGATAAGTAATGGTGTCAAGATATCTGGCACAATTCAGATCAAATCTTGAAGGACATGTTATCATAATCCCCGACTAAATTTGGAACTAGATTAAATGATAACTTAAATAGGTCACATCATTGTAGGTCGTCACCTTACAATAGTGACCTCACACAAGAAAGATCGTCACCTTTCAAAACACAATATTGCAATATTAAAAAATTTATTTTATTCATGAATGTCTCAATTTACATAATAGTGATATTTAATCTCAAAATTAATCACAACTTAACCATACCAAGTTTCTTTCTGAAGTACTCGATTTTCAACTTCGCAAGAGGCTTGGTGAAGATGTCAGCACTTTGTTCTTCAATACTGATGTAGACCAACTTAATAATATCTCTTATGTAGTGGTAAGGAATTTATATGTGTTTGGAGCGATTGTAAAAAACTGGATTTACTGAAAGTTTAATACAGCTTTGATTGTCACAATGAATTATAGTAGGCTTTAGGGGCTTACCAAACAATCCAAATAGTAACTTCCTTAACCATATTGCTTCTCGAGCTCCCATTGAAGCGGCCATATATTATGCTTCAGTGGAACTTCGAGCAACTACTGATTATTTTCTACTGAACCAGGAAATCATAGTTGATCCAAGACTAAAGCAACATCCTGCAGTGCTTTTACGATCGATTGAATTTACAGCCCAATTAGAATCAGTGAACCCTTGAATTTGAATCTCGGTATTCTCATATTTTAGGCCCATTTCAATTATACCACATAAGTATCTTAAAATTTGTTTAGCAGTTGTTAGGTGGATCTTCTTTGGTTCACACATGAAATGACTTAAAATATTTGTAGCATAGCAGATATCAGGATGAGTGTTTACCAAGTACATAAGTGACCCAACTAGTTGTCTATAATATTTTGGATTTGTAGGTTCTAAATCTGTTGCTTCATCCTTGAGCTTATTAAATTTTGTTTCCATTGGAGTGGTTAGTGGTTTGCACTCCATCATTCCAAATCTAGTTAGAATGTCCAAGGTGTATCTCCTTTGATTTAAAAGAATGCAGTTTTCTTTTTGTAGTACTTCTAAACCTAAGAAGTAGTGTAATAGACCTAGGTCCTTCATGTCTAATTCATTTGTGAGATCTTGTTTGCATTTAGCAATGAGATGATTTTCTCATGTTATTAGTAAATCATCAACATAGAGGACTAGGATTACCATATCACCTTTGGATATTTTGAAGTATATATTAGGGTCAGCTTCATTTTTTGAGTACCCTAACTTGGAGAGATAACTATCTATGCGTTCATACCAAGCCCTGGGAGCTTGCTTAAGACCGTAGAGTGCTTTCTTTAATTTGCAGACATAATTATTTTTGTCATGGGTGTTGAAGCCTTCTAGTTGTTCTATATATACTTCTTCTTCAATAACTCCATTTAAGAATGTAGTTTTTACGTCCATTTGATGTATCTTCCAACATTTAGATGCTGCAATAGCGATAATGGTTCTTACAGATGTGTATCGAGCAACCGGAGCAAAAGTTTCTTCGTAATCAATCCTGACTTTTTGAGAGAAACCTCTAGCTACAAATTTGGCTCTATGTTTTTCAATACTACCATCTGAAGCATATTTGATTTTAAATAACCATCTTGAAGAAACGACTGACTTTCCTTTATGTCTTGGTACTACTTCCCAAACATTATTCTTAACTATGGATTGATATTCTTTGATCATTGAATCTTTCTAGGATTGACATGTTAAAGCTTCTTTAACATTAGGAGGTTCGTGTTGGTCCTCCCAAATTTGGCACAAATTTGGAGTGACCATGTTGAAATTTTTAGTTAAGCAAAGTGAGTACCCTAAAAACTTCTGTGAGAAGGATTAGTTGGAGTGCTTGTAAAAGGTACCCTGTTGATTTTCATGATGTACCACTTGGGAAGAGGGTTCATAACCTTTCATTTAACATTTGCAGTGGGTTCCAACTCCTAAATTCCAAATTTGACATGTTTAGGGACTAGTCATTTTGAGGTGTTCACTTAAATTTGCATTCTTGCTAAATGTCAAATTGTTGTAACTTGCCCAATTTGCATTTGTATATCTTGCACCCTGTTGAGTTTCATAAGTCACTGCTTTGGGAATGTGTTACATGTATGTCAAAGAGCTTATGTTTTAGATCTTAGGTCATTCCAATTCCATTTGATAAGTTTCCATATTCCCCAAAATTGGTTGCCCAGAATTATGTATATCTTTGTTCTGCCCAAAAATCTGAATAACCCAGTTTGACTGGTTATAACTTTTGACCAGTTGATTCAATTGAAAGAATTCCTTTTGTACTATGTATTAGTGGTCAAATACTTCATATATTTTAGTTTCCAGATCATGATGAATCCATTAGAGCATTTTGGTAGTCCGATTTTGTTGGCATATTTGTTAAGTTTCCCAAAATTATTGAATACAAATTTTTGAATACCTTATTTTGAAGGCCTGCATCTTTGATTATATGGATAGGTATGACATCATGGTGTGTTCCCAGGTATTGTATGCATGAAAATGAACCAATATTGCCAGTTTGCAAATCCCTATGAAATCAGATGACAAGTTTTCTAGAACCATTCTATTAGTGAATAATTATGATTTCTTGAGTATTCAAGTGCAGAATTACTAAGTTGCCCACTTTGGGGTCTTAAAAGTGTATACCCGGTTGAAAATTTTGAATAATTGAGTTTTCCAATCTAGTTATTCACTTTGCCATGACCTTTCCATTTCCAATTTATTAAAATTTCACTGAATGTGCAGAATTCATAATTAAGTGACCTACTCTGTGCTTTCCCTATTTTCACCCGGTTCAAGGTCAGGCATAATTGAAATTTGTTCTACATTATAAACCTGCAAATGAAGTTCTCTGAAGATTTTTAGACTTTGGTCAATCCAGTTGGTCATTTTTCCATGCTATTTCCAAATCCAATTTATGCATTTTCACAGTATTAAAGTTCAGAAAAGTCTTTTAAATGCTGACTTTGCAGAATAATGCCTATTAATCAATCGGTCATCAGAGCCAGATAATTGAGGTTTTGCATTCTACATATGACATAGAATTCATGTTTAGAGGTTCAAATACTAAAAGTTCATCTTGATGAGTTTATGAAATCAAAATCAAAGGTGTTTTGTGCAGATTGATAGTGTAGAACAAAATCAAGTTTGCCAAATGGTCATTTTAAGGAAATGATAACTTTCTGTCAGAAATTTGTTTTCAAGAAATGATTATGGCATCATTTTCATTGCTTGTGAGTGTACTATCTGACTTGATGGTGAAGTTTCAGAATGTGATTTAGTCATTTTGCAATGACCGATCCAAATGAGATTTGTGGTGTTTCAACATTTTTCACCTACACAGTGTTCTGAAAATGCTTAGTTTGATCAATTGCATATTGTACCTGGAATAAGATCTGAAAGAGCCCTTTCGCATGCATGTTCATTGTAGATGAATGAATCTTCTTGCCAAGTGTCAGGACCAGATTGCTTGTTTTAGTCAGTTTTTGAGACCAGTCCCACAGGCAGTTGCTATTTATGAAATCAGTTGCAGAAGTATGGAAGATTGATTTCTTATGATTGTCAGTCAAATGTTTTATGATCCAGTGCATCAAAGGCTATGATTAGGATAATTTGAGGATGGAGTGGTTTTTAGAAGTAGCAATTCTCGAACCATGTAGCATGGTTTATTAAAGTTAAATAATCATCTTATGTGACTTTAAAGGTACATTATTATTATTTTTCAATTGTCAATTAAAAATCTACGTGAGAACATAAGGTGCCTCAAGTGGTACTTCGAAGCCAATAGCCTATTAGAGGGGAATCGACTGAGAATGAAAAGGAGCTCTATGAAATAAAATGAATGCATTTGGCATCTGTGAGAAATTAAATGAAAGGCTGCATATTGAGTATAAGGGAGTCAGTGTTTAAAGGCATTCTTATCCAATGCAAGTATACAAGAAACATTTTTGCAAGTCTTTACAAATACATTGTAATAAAGAATGCAAAGAAGGAAGAATGGGTTGCGTAGGATTTCCAGTGACTGCTCACTGCATCAGAGGTTGCCAAGCATGATTTAAAACCGAAACAGTGTCAAATTAAGTGAAATGTTTATGCAGTATGAGGGGGATTACAATGGCATTAAAAGATACAAAACATTCAAAATCAAAACAAATACATGAATGAAAGCTTGCGCTGGAATGCAGAGGATGAGGAAGTCTTGAACATCAAAAACATACAAATTGAGAATTGCATAAAGATCAAATGTTTGTGCAATGTATTGCCATGGAGCCCCAACCAAATACAATAAAAAAGACTTTTAAAACTTTAAAATAATGGAGCCAGCATTGGAAAAGGGGAAGTCCACGCAGTATCTAAGGAAGCTTTAATGTTTTGAAACATTGAAAAGTGCAAAATGTTTTAAATTCAAACTAAATATTGCCAAATGAAGGCCAGCGCATGTTAATTGAGGATTTCAAAAGACCATCAAATGCAATTTACAAAACTAATGGCATGTTGGCCTGTGTAAGACAAGGAAGTGGAGACACCATGCACAGCAGATCAAGAAACCGAACAAGATTTGGGAAAGATGTTACAAGCACTCCCAAAAGTAAATACATTGAGGTCAATACAAAGAATGAAGACAAGGATTCAGCGCCAAGTTTTGGGAAGAAATTCATATTGTTTTCAATACCTAAAGTCTACGCTAAAGACATTAGGGGAAGGCTCTCAGCATTTCAAAATGGGTAAAAACATTAGCATTACTAAAACACCACATCCACGCAGTTACTAAAGAAGGAGTAGCCTATGTTGGATGTTGAAATGGTTTTGTTCTGAAAGCCTCTGTATTTAGAATCTGCGTAGAGTATAATACAAGGAGGATGTTTAAGATTTTTGTTTAAAAATTTGCAAATATGAAACTACAGGGGGCTGCGCAGGAGATTAAAAAGTATGATTTTGAATGCATTTAAAGCCAGTGTGATCCACAGAGGTGCTGCGTAGGAGAGTAATGAGGAGTCTTCACTTGTTTTCATGAAAAGTTAAAATGTTTTAGATTCCAGACAAATACAATATGGAAAGTCTAAAATGTTGCGCAATGAGCATTGGGGATTTTTTTTTAGTTTTTTGAAGGATATAAAATGCAAAAGAGAAACCATGGAAGGGGGCGCCTAGTCTCATGGAAGCATATTCTCATGACTGTCAGCAATGAAACAATGCCATTAACAAGCAACATGTATAGTCTTTGAAATTTTGAAAATAATGAAAATGGGATTATCCCATATTGCCTGTGCGTAGACATTTTTAGTGTTTATATACTAAAAGGCTTTGCATATGAAATAAGAAAGAGGCCCAGAGGCTCTTCGCGGACCCTGTGGTGCTGAAGATTGTAATGCATGATGGGGCCCTTATTTTGAGCCAAATTTTGAAAATGCCTTAAAACTTGAGGGAATTTAATCCCACATGCACCCTACAGAGGCATTTCGAAATACTTATAAGCAAAAACAAGAACATATAAAATGTGAAGCTGAAGAGGAGGTTATCCTTGCGCACGCCCAGACTGGAGTGCCTCAATTTTCGTGCCCGCGGTTGAAGGAAATAAATTTTGCAGACAGGTGGCCGTGATGAGGTGGCACAAATGACATAGGCGATGATGAGGACAAAGTGACACATGGCATCCAGTCGTGTGGTTGCCAAGAGATAACTGCCAAGTGAGATAACCGCTGCGACTTAGAGACTGACTACTAGTGGTTACTCGCGAAGTCGCCAAATGTCGAAGCTAACCGCTATGACCAAGAGATAACCGCCAGTCACGTGGTCGCCATATAGAAGATGTTAAGTGCTAAACCTTGCGAGACTTGGTGACTGTGCAGTCACGTAGTCACCATACATGAAATGCTAACCGCCAGATGCTAGTCACAAAGTCGTTGAATGTTAGTGGTTAAAGTAAAAAGATTTAGACACTTGGAGACTGAGGTTAGTCGCCAGGTCTCAAGATTTAACTGTAGTTAAGGTCAATATCAGGAGACTTGGAGACAAAGAATAGAAGCAAACCCAGAGTTAAACGGTGCAGTTAAAAGACCAGTGCAGCCAGCCCACAAGTGACACTTGTCAATTTCTAGTCGATTCTGGGTTAAATGCAGAAATTTGAAAATTTCAAAGGAAAATGGATAATATGCACAGGAATAGTAAAAGATAAATGATTTTAAAATCATTATTTGTGCAAAGTTTTAAATCAAATTTGGACAAGTGGGATACAAAGATGATATTTTTTTAAAAAATGAAAAGGATTATAATATGGTGCAAAGATTAGGGCATTACATTTTTCATATAGTCTAGTGCACATATTTTTTTGCAAAGCTTAACAGAAGGGTTTTCCCAGAGATTTTTGAAATCATATTTTTTAAGGCAATCAAATTTTTGCAGACATGTTAGATTTTAATGACAGTTGCAGAAGAGGATAAGATCAGAATTAGATTTTGAAAAGGCCGAATGAAGACAAAGAAAGAAGAGATAAAATACAAATTTTTCAACTGCAGGCAATCAAATTTCATAGCGAATAACAAAGTTTGATGACAGAGGCCAGATTAAGATGAATCTGATCTATTTGACTGACATTTATGAGATAGTGGGAGACTTAAAGGATAAAATATGATATTTTAAGATTACATTAAAGATGGAAATTGACAGAAATAGTATTAAATACAGATGAAAGTGTATAGGGGTTTCTCAGTCTTCTCTCTCATTTGGATTGGCAACTTGTAGAGGTGATTGCAGAAGTTTCCTGATTGTTAGAGTGCAGTGGCATTTTCACAAAGGGTGAATTTATTGCATTTAAGGATAGGGATGACTGAATAGTTATTTTTAATGATAGAAAGATAAGATACAATGATTTTTGACAGCTTGTGGTGAGATGATTGGATAGACTTGTTTCAATATCAGTGAAGGAGAATGATGACAATCACATGGCTGAGTTTTTGAACATGTCAAGGTAGTTCTAATGACATTATTTTATAATTTCCTGACATAAGTCATTCATAAAAGAGGAAGAAAGGGACAAAGTGCAAAATCAGATTTCATTCTCCATATTTGTTCATCCACCACTTGAGGGCTTCTTCTTTCTTGTTTTTTCTGTGATTAGGGCTAGGTCAAGACATCCGTAGCTTGTTGCATCCTTATGGATTCCAAGATGTCTTGAGCCTATAAATAGACCAATTTGATAATTTGTAAAGATTCATATTCCCTGGTTCTGGTTCCTCTCCTCTGCTCTATTTTGGGGTTTTCCCTGCAGAAGTTCAGAGCAGGTCCCAATGATGTTGAATCTATTACTGTGATGTAAATTCCTCGTCTTGTCTCAGTCTCTTAAGCTTCTTGTCTGGATATGTCAAAGAAGAATTTGTTAATGAAATACAGGTGTAGTTTCCCTCTTCTATATTCTCTTGTCTCTTTTATATTTTGTTTGTGCTCTAGTATGGTTTGTTTGTAAGGCATCCAAAACATACCTGCTACAAGGTAGTGTGTCTAATTGTTTATGAGTTCCTTTCAAGGAGAGGACTAAGTTTCATAGATAATTTCAGAGAGCAAAACATTATTGTAAGGATTTGATGCAGTGATATGGATATGAGAGGATAGTTTGTAAAGCATTCTATCTCAACTACATGTAGTTTGTAAGGAACTCTACAGTATCTTTATTAGTTTATCTCTGTTGTTTCATGTTTTCATTGACTCTTTGCCCAAGGATAGGCACTGGTTAGGGTTTACTGTTCAATTTTTATTCAATCATTAAGCATAAAACAAATACTCAAGATATACCGCTATTACTAAATGCACACATGTTGTAAAAGGATTGTATTGAAGTAATACAATTCATATTGTTGATTCCTCGTAGAGAGAATCATTAGGTTGCCCCTCCTAAAGTAAAAGGAAGAAGGATGAAAGTCCTTGTCTCATTGGTTTATGTTATTAAGACCATAGCCTGGCTTGTAGTACTCTGTTTCAAACTAATTATTGCAATCTCCAAGGTATTTTATAAGTTATTACAGTGAGGTCTAAAGTAAGTAACCAGTGAATGAATTAGTCCACCAAATACATAAGCTAAAGAATTAGTAATCTTTTAATAGGTAATACCTGCCTGAGTCTGTGGAACTCAAAAATGAAGGAGGTGATAATAGGTATCCCCAGTGTTATCAAATACCTCAACAATTAGCCTTTCTCTTGTCAAAAGAGAGTTTGCATTCAAGTATAATCAGTATACTGTCATCTTAAGGTTGTGGTGCAAGAAAAAGAGCTAACAGTTCAGATTTTGTGAGTTCAGTCATAAGTGCAAGATAGAATTTCTTATTCCTTGTTCTCTTACTTTCTCTAAACATCTCATTTGGTTCAACATTATTTTCTTCAAACATTTTTCTTGCCCGTAGTGGCCTTTTCTTGTTGTTAAGAATTTCAACCTCTTCGAGATTGGATGGAGGAACATCTATAGTGTTCTATCTTTGGTTCTCAACAATGTAGTTCTCATCATTTTGAAGTGTATTCTCAGTGTCATGAATATTATCCCTTTGATTCATGGTGTCGTGAATATTCTCCCTCTGATTTCCATTTAATCCTTTTTCTATAAGTGTGGAGAGTTTGAGAGCAATGTATTCTTCAAATTTTACATATCTACTAATGTCAATGGATTTCTGCCCTGGTATGTAGATCTTGTATCCTTTAGTAGTTTCACTGTAGCCAACAAATATTTCTTTCTTCCCAGAGGGTTCTAGTTTGGTTCTCTTCTCTTTAGGAATGTGAACATATACTAGACATCTAAAAATTCTTAGATGAATTAGATCTGGTTTCTTCCCTGTGAAAGCTTCTTCAGGTGTACAATATTTTCTAAAATTGAGTGAGGATGTCTGTTTTGAATGTATACGGCAGTATTACATGCTTTGGCCCAAAATGAGGTATGAAGATTTTGATCATGCATCATAGCCTTGGCAGCTTCAATAATAGTTTTATTTTTCCTTTCTGCTACTCCATTTTGTTGAGGATTATAAGGTACAATATACTCCCTCTTAATCCCAACATAAATGCAAAAATATTTAAAGGTTTTGGAGATGTATTCACCCCCGTTGTCTGATCTTACGATTTTTATTTTCTTCCCAGTTTGATTTTCCACTAATGCTTTAAATTCTTTTAATTTTAACAATACTTCATTTGATTCTTTGAGTTTAAGAAATTGGATCCAAGTTTTTCTAGAGTAGTCGTCAATGAAAATCACATAATATGAAAATCCTCCTAGTGAGAGAGTTGATATAGGTACACATATCTGTGTGGATCAGTTCTAGTACATCTTTGGTTTTACGTTCACTGGAAGAAAACTATCTTTTGATAATTTTTCCTAGAGAACATCCTTTACAAGTTCCAATATGATTAGATTTTAGATTAGGTATGCCTGTAGTGATTTTCCTTATGGAAGGAGGAGTGCTAAATTCGAGGTGTCCTAATCTTCTATGCCATAGTTGATTAGAATTTGATACTTCGTGACATAAAGTTGTTTGATGACTATTACATAATTTTTATACGCTTCCATCCCTATACCCTATTGAAATGGCATTTTTAAGGTTAGTGTTCTTAGGCCATAGTAACACTTTGTCTTCTTGAAATGTAACACGATAACCTTGATTGGCTAAGCCTGAAATAGAGACCAAATTCCTTTTTATGCCTGGTACAAAGAGAACATCTTTTAATTGTAGAGTTACTCCTATTTTCAATTTGATTAAGCAGGTCCCAATTCCTTTTGCTGGATAGGTGGAGTTGTCTCCAATTGTAACTTCTTCAGAGGAATGTTCTTCAAGGTTTCAATTTGATCTCTAAATCTAGTTATGTGACTTGATGCTCCGCTATCGATTATCCAATTGTTTTTGTTTGAGTTTACACTAGTACAAAAACAATAATATATGACCAAATAAACTACCAAAAATTGTAGATAAATGACCAAATTTGGTCACGTGACCAGTGGTAGTTTATTGCCGGTCATTTATCTCGTGACCAAATTTATGACTAAACTATTTTAGTCATTTATTTGGTCATTTGGTCATTTATTTGGTCATTTGGTAGTTTATTTGGTGATATTTAGTCATTTATTTAGTAGTTTATTTGGTCATTTATTTGGTTGTTTATTTGGTCATTTATTTGGTCATTTATTTGGTAGTTTATTTGGTCATTAATTTAATCATATATTTAGTCATATTAGGGCATGATGGAATTGAACCATCATCCTCTTACTTGTAGAGTAGGTGCTCTTCCATTGAGCTAGTACCCTTTAAAGAATAATCATACCATGCATACTAGTACTTTCCACTAAACATGATTTCAATTTTTCTCATCTATTTTCCAATAAATATTTTGTTCATGTGAGATCAGTTTGAGATTTTAAGTACAATCATGAGATTTCTAGTAGAATCTCATGGTTGTACTTGAAAAAGCTCAAACTGATCTCACATGAACAAAAGTTTTATCATTTCAAGAAGTGTATTTCTAAAGTAAGAAATGTGTCAGCTCCCCAAGAAATAATACACCTAATCAACAACAAATTCTTGCCCTGTATTTAGCTACTAAAGTATCTTATTTAGGTGAATCCATGATTATAGGAGGTTCATCCCCATCATCAGAGAAAAGAAATTAAAAAATAGATGGAATTTACAGAAATACCAAAGCTAAATTATTTTTTAAAATTAAGATGCATAAACACAATGCCGACACAATAAACAAATAGGAAACTGAACAGCAATACAACATTTATAAAATCAACAACCTCTAAAAAATTTGACAAAAAGGAAAGGAATGTGAAATCCAACAATGGCACAAGTTTTGATCTCAATTTCAACTTTCACACAAACTATGCAATGACTTGTTTAGCTGTTGCAACTACATTGTCAATGTTGAGGCCAAACTCTTTATACAAAATTCCAGCTGGAGCACTAGTGCCAAAAGTGTCAATCCCCACAGCCTTTCCCTTGGAACCTAGATGCCTCTCCCACCCAAAGGTTGAACCAGCTTCCACACTGACTCTGGCAGATACTGCTGCTGGAAGCACACTTTCCTTGTACTCCGGATTTTGCTCCTTAAATAATTCCCAGCAGACAAAGGACACAACTCTAATAGCTTTTCCTTCATTGCGGAGAGCAATTCCAGCTTTCTCAACAATCTCTAGCTCTGAACTTGTACCCATAAGAATTACATCAGGCTTATTACCAGATGAATTGTCACTGATAATATAGCCTCCCTTCGCAACTCTCGCAACTCCCTCTACTGAGGTACCAACAAGCCGAGGAAGCTTTTGACATGAAAGAGAATGGATTGATGGCCTCTTCCTATTAAGTACAATAACCTTGTATGCTCCAGATGTCTCATTTCCATCAGCTGGATGGAACATTAAAATGTTTGGCATTACTCTGAAGCTTGCCAAGTGTTCTACTAGTTGATGAGTGGGCCCATCTTCTCCAAGACCAATAGAATCATTGGTCATCACATATATTACCCCCGCTTCACTCAGCACAGAAATTCTCATTGCAGCCCTCATGTAGTCTGTGAAAACAAAGAAAGTAGCACAGTAAGGAATGAGGCCACTTCCATGGAGGGCTATTCCATTGCATATTGCTTCCATTCCATGCTCACGCACGCCAAAATGAAGATTACACTCTGCAGGGGTATCCTTCTGGAAATCCTCAAACATTTTTATCAAAGTCATGTTAGATAACTTGCAGCCTGATCAACAAAAATTATACCAAAAATGTTCATAGTAGCTGAATTGGACAATAACATTTATGATTAGTGAAAAACAAAGAGCCTCAAGTTCTTACCGGGAGTGCCTTCTCCCACCCTTCAGGAAATTTACCAAATATTAGTGTCTTGAACTCTACAGCTTCCTCTAGGTATTTCTTCTCATAATCTGCAAGTTTAGCTATCCACTCTACTTCCACAGCTGCACCCTTCTCAATGTGCCAACTCCAATGGTTGTTTCCATAAAACAGAACACTCTTTAAGATAATTGAATGAGATCTTAGGAAGAATAAGTTTGCCTACACTAAAAAGAATGATACCTCTTAACATCCTTAGGAATGTGGAAAGACTCATAAGGCCAAGCCAGATTCTGTCTGGTTGCCTCAACCTCCTTTGCACCCCAAGCACTTCCATGCACACTGTAAGAGTTTGCCTTATTTGGTGATCTGAAACCAATAGTAGTAGTGACCTGGAAAAAAAACAAAGGTCATTCCATGATTTTGAAGATTCAAAACTTATTTTTTCCTTTGAATCCATCATAATTACATGTTACTTCAAAAAATGCATTTGCCACTGAGAACAAAATGCACACCTTAATTAAAGTGGGTTTTTCCTTGACAGACTTTGCCTCCTCAATAGTAGAATGTATCTCATCATAACCAGTATTACCATTCTTAACCCAGATAGTGTGCCATCCCAGACCTTCAAAATGAGTTACAACATCTTCTGTAAATGAAATCTTTGTGTCACCATCTATGGAGATATGCTTATCATCATAGAAAGTAATAAGTTTTCCAAGTCCCCAGTGGCCAGCCAACGAGTAGGCCTCATTAGAGATCCCTTCCATTTGGCAGCCATCACCAACAATACAGTATCTAGGAAATTATGAACACAATTTAGTAACTTCTAATGTTGTTGAAGTTATTGCTCTAATTTAGTGAAAAGAAACATTCACTCGATAGCATGCCTATTAAACATGCAATGTAAATAAGGATCTTATGTGTAATGATCAACAATGGTACTGTCTGGCTTATTTTATCTAGCAGCCACATTTTTTTTAGAAAGAGCCAACCCGACTGCATTGCAAATTCCTTGACCAAGTAGCCCTATGTAGGAGACATTTATAAAGAAATCAAAATCCCTTGCTTCTTAAACAAATTAAGTGACATAAAATGAAAACTAAATATGGTATTAAGGAAATGTGCACACCAGTTGTAACTTCCACACTCAGGAATACTCCACTGTACTGCTGTGAAAACAATACGTAATATATGTTTGACAACAATACATAATATCTAGCATCATCAAGTTTTAAGTCAATAAGGCAATTAGAAACATGCTCTCCAAGCTTGATATTGTTGTGGACATATCATAAGCTTCAAAATATAACTGTAGGAGAAAAAGAGATCCAGCTCAAACATGAAAACATTATTATCCTTTATATGATATTCCTCCTTTAGAGACATTTCTGTAGCCTCTTGGTATGGGATTGAGAAAAATAATCATGGTTTCCATGCATATATATTTCAACCATATAATGGTATGCCTGTACCATCCCTTCTTCCCCAAAAACTATTTCTGGCTTAGGTTCAACATCTGCCAAAGCATCTTTCAGTTCAACAGCTAATGAAGCATGGCAGACAGAAACAAGTTTAGGTTTGAATGTCCTGACCTGAAATGAGAAATTTTTTTAGACAACTACCAGCATCAATAAACCATACATTCAAAATTTGAAATTAACAGTACTAAAAAAGTGAATAAATTCACAAGTTTTTCATATGTCAGAACTATAATCAAGTCAAAGTGATTACCTGATCTACAAGCAATGTTACATTTGAGCCTGCTGCAAGTGCAACGACCTTTAACTCATTTGGATGTTCAACTACTATGTCCAAAGTCTGAAGTAAACAAGTTTGAAATGTTATAGTCCATAACAAAGCAACAACACAAGACATTTCCATAGAATGAATAATCTTATACTATGAAAAAGATAGTTTAGTTGAACTAAAATAGCAATATAGTGATAAAACTCTAAAGGAAAACCAATTTCCTATATTATGTCCCCAACAATGTTAATGTTGTCTAATAGACAAGATTCATTGATTCAGAGATCTCAGACATGGAATACACTAAGAATCAAGATATTAAGACAATCAATGTCACTAAGTTTGGTTACACTAACAGATGCTAAGAATATATTTCATAACTAGAGATATCTAACTGAATCCTGAAAAGCAAATGGAGGTGAATTGCACATTCATAATGTCGTTCCATCTTCCAAATGTAACTGTATTTCCAAAGGAAAATAGTTAAAGAGATAAGGCGATAAGAATAGCTTCAACTTCATTCATTGTTTTCCAATAGAAATACTATAAAGAAGAAAGTTATTTGGACTTCTAGTGTTTTTATCTTTTTCACCACACTTGTTTCTAACTTCCAGATACAACAAGTACTTAGAGGATTTAAGAAAACATATTTTCATTTTTCAACAAAAAATAGCACTAGCTGAGTTATAATGAAATTATGAATGATCTATTATCTGGATCCATAGTGCTCAGAATCAACACAAATCACCACTGTTGACAGAACTTAAAACTTGAAGCTTTGAAATATATATGATACTATGTTTTTTTGATGTTAAGTATTCAAACCTGAGTTCTAATTGAGCCAATTGAACCAATAATAGAGAAAGGCTTTGGACCATCCCATACTTTCCTATCTTCATCTACAAGTGCTGTTCCAGGCCAGGTAGGAGGAGGACCTTGTTTAGAGCAGCGAACAGAGCTAGCATAGGCTTTCTTTGTTCTACTCTTGAAACTAAGTCCAGCTGCAAAATACAAATGCAAAACCCTCATTGTTTTATAGAACATGATACATAATTGTCAAATTCCTAAATCAATTTTACAGGTGAGGTACAATTCATATACAAATTTTATACTTAAAAAGTGCAAAAACTGAAATATCCTACTGCCATGCCTTTTCTTTTAAAGAGGAAAAGTTATAATGCAAACTGCCTTAAGAATTTCTGATCC
The DNA here is from genome assembly GCA_018584345.1 of Thuja plicata. Lineage (NCBI taxonomy): Eukaryota > Viridiplantae > Streptophyta > Pinopsida > Cupressales > Cupressaceae > Thuja > Thuja plicata. Next base: position 2,428,560 of record MU225886.1, read on the forward strand.
ATTTCTTCCTTAAAGAGGCAAACAAAAAGTTTTTTGGTCTGATAAAAATAGACTACAACTGTCTCTTAAGCTAGGCAAGATCAATCTCAACCATAAAAGTATCATTGAAATTCCTTTGGGAAACCATGGAGTCTACTGCATTCATTCAAGAAACAATTGATATCTAGTAACACCTGATTTTTTGAAAAAGAAAACATGATATTGAGTACACCATGATTTATTTTTGTCATCATGTGAAGCAGGATCTGACTTCTTCTTATGTTTAAGAATGAACAAAAGTGTTTTACTTGTTGGGTATGCTCAACTGCAAGCAACAGAGCATTTCAGCCGTCCTTTATTTTTTCCCAAATCCTATTTATTACATCCATATTAAGATCCATTGGTGATTATAGTATTATACAAAACTATATTCCCTGAAGTTGAGGATAAGATGGATGAAATCTTCGAGCAAAGTGTAAGTTAGCGAAAAGTGATAGGTAGGAGAAAAAAATCAGTCAGGCAAACAACCTCAATACATTCCTTTTGAATGTTATCTTGAAAATCCATTGGTTATTATAGTATTAGACAAAACTGCATTCCCTAAAGTTGTGGACAAGGTGGACAAAATCATCAAGCAGAGAGTGCAAGTTAGCTAGCTAAAAGTGATAGGTAGGAAAGAAAAATCAATCAGGCAAAAAGTTTCAATGCATTACTTCTGAATGTTATCATGAAAATAAATTGTACTTCCTGCATAAGGTGAAAAATTCTATCATTATGCAAAGCTTCTCTGTTTCGTTACATATTATACTTTTTATTTATATTTATGTTGCAGCCATGCAAACGAAGTATGTGCTAGGCAGAATATTCCTAGTACATATCAAGCACAAGAAACCACTTTAACTTTCCCATAATGGACCCTTTTATGATTGTTCTCACATTGTAGATTTGGTATCTACAAAGAGAGGACATTGAATTCAAATTTATCCCATTAACAAGTAACGACCACCCTATTGCTTCTTGTGTGAAAACTTGCTGACGACAAAATTTTATGAGGAACAGATCCTACGTTAAAAATCAATTACTGCACATCATGTTGCCAAATTGCGGCAGCTTTGATGCTCACTCATATGTGCATGTAGGCATGTGCTGGAATGTATAAATTTCTGGAAGTAAGATCCAGAAAATCATGAAGTTCGATATGATTCCTAATATATGTCAAAATATATCACTTCCAGGTTTTTAAATTTGGAAAATAAGCCAGGAGTGACAGGAGTGTTCAACATTGTAAAAAATTTCTTTCCAACTAGAATGGCCAAAGTTAAAAAGGAATTTTTGAAATAGGACCCTAAAAGCAAGGCACAGATGACAGAAAAAGGCACACATGAGGAGAACCCATATCAGGTTGGGCTCATGTCCCTGCCCAGCTCTCAGTTCATCTCTACAAGACCTTATTGCACAAGGCCTTGGTAAGGATCTTAGCATCCTTTGCTCCATCTCCAGTGAACTTTCTTTTTCTTTTTCATGCCTTTCAACACTTCTCAAAAAATATAGTCCCACAAGAACTAGCCAAAGCTTAAAAAATATTTTGAATGAGGTACTGCCAAAATTTAATACTATCAATAATTTTGAGCAAGTCTTGGGAAAATATTCCAACTATTATATATTCTTCCCTACTAATCTTGCCAAGGTTGAAATTACTAACTTCCAATAGTTTGGTATGAGTTTATACTAATGGTTGGCATGCCTTACCAGTGCCATAACCTTCATTTTGGATTATTCATACTTATAGAGAAAAAAAAAATTCATTGCTTACAAGCAAAAGAATCATATAACAAAACTACAATGTGTTGGTCAGATGGTCTCTACAGCTAAAAAAGGCCCAATTCATATTCTAGATCAAACTTTCTATTCACCTATACACAATCATAATTAAGCTAATTATACCAACCATCAGCCCTATTTTAGTTGTAGAGACCATACCCATGAAGAAGAAAAAGCAGGAAGTATCAAAAGTGTACATGATTGTCATACCTTCCCAGAGATTTTTGGCATCTCCCCAAGAACAGATGACAATAAAGAGGATTTCCCACATCCAACAGTGCCAACAATAGCCACCAAAGATCCATGCTCAATCTTCAAAAAGAGGACCCTACAAACACCAAAATGTACATTCATTTTAGGCATTCATTTATGCTGATGGGACACATTTAATTCCTTTTATTACAAAGGAAAATGAAGAAAAGAAACCACTTACTGGAAGCCCTAATATCATCACTCTTTTTCCTTGTGAAATAAAAAAGGAACAAACATACAAAATTTCATTAACTATGCCATTCTGATCTTTTGAAATAGAAGAATAGAAAGTCTGGGCAGAGGTTTTCTTCTATTTGGCTTAGAATAATGTGTTGTTTGAGGGTATTCTATTGAAGCCCAGCATGGTGACTCCAGGTGTTGAGCATAAGGAGAGAGCAACCCCACAGCAGGTTGCAGAGTACACTCTTAAGATGCTTAAGAGAAGAGTACCACCAGCTGTACCTGGAATCATGTTTTTGTCAGGAGGATAGTCTGAGGTGGAAGCAACCTTGAATTTGAATGCAATGAACCAAAGCCCAAACCCATGGCATGTCTCCTTTTCATATGCTCAAGCATTACAGAACACTAGTCTAAAGACCTGGAAGGGTCTTCCAGAGAATGTTGAAGCAGCTTAGGCAGCACTTCTTAAATGAGCAAGGGCTAATCCTGTTGCTCAGCTTGGAAAATACTCTGTTGAGAATGAAAGTGATGATGCTAAGGCGGGAATGTTTGTGAAGGGCTACACTTACTAGGAAAATGGTTTTCCCCTTCACTTTGAGAAATATTTCAATTATAAGTAGGCTAAACTTTTCCTTCTAATTATTTAGCACTATGAGTTTTGAACTTATTTTCATCAGAGTTTGTATGTCTACAATATGTATTCTGGTAATATGTAACATACTAAAAATGGTCGAAGCGACTTTTCAAATTAGGGCTAGCCTTTTGAGAATGTAGCTAGCAGAATAAAAGTTCATGTTTTTAGGTCTTAAATTTTCAGTCAACAATGAAGTGATGAACATTTCTCTCAATCTATCCATAGCAATAAATCTGCTAGATTTTCATCAAATGCTTCCATTTTCAAAGTTTTAATATTTTGATCTGTTAAAGCCTTTGAGCATGTATGCAGCCAAATAAAATTTCATAGATCTCTGGGTCTATAAGTTTATCAGTGGATGTTGCTTTCAATGTATCCAAATGAATAATTTCAAAAAATTTTGAATCAGATTCAATGGACATATGATGCTTTCATGTTAAAAAAAAAAAAAAAACATAAAAACTTACCCGAAAGAGTTCAAACAGTGGAGTTGTAAAAACTTGAGAGGAATGCCCCTCATCCCATGATCTTTCCCTCTGTAGATTCACACCAGGTGATTCATTGAAAATGTCTATTCCTGCAAAGGCTTCAATACCCCTCACGTAGGCCCATGACAGTCTCGGCAGAACATGCATCACCTATCTCAAAAAGGCCTCCATTCTTTCCAACTTCTTTGATATCTTTCCAGCTTCTTTTTTGGTTGGATGATTTTTTTGTTGGGAGGTAGTTGTAGGGTTTATCTATTTGGATTGTTTTATTCTCTATAGATGGAAGTCGTTTGGTATTATTAGTACTTGCCCATAGGCTACTATTATATCACTTTTTGCATTTCCTCTCTTAACTAGTGATTAAAAAATTCTATTTCTACCAATGAAAATCTATTATTTTTTATATTTAATTATAAATTTGATGTTCTCCATTGTATAACTGTAATTTTTTTAAATTTATAATTCATAAAAATTATTTTTTTATACTGTGATTGGCTAATATGATTGAAGTCTTATACACGGAATATGGTGCACGGATAGGAATTTTTTATATTATATTTAAATTATTAATTATAATAATAGATAAATAATGTTAATATTATTTTATAATTATAGAAATAATATTGTATATATAATTATGTTATATTTAAATAATTAATCAATAATATATATTATCTTTTTTTTAATAGGAAATAGATAAAATAGAACAATTTAGATTTAATTTAATGTGACTAATTTTAAATTATTTATATTAATATTAATATTAATGTAATTTAATTTAAATTAATTAATTAATTTAACTTAAAATTTAATATTCTTTATAATTAATTAATAATAAATATTTAACTAAAATATAGTAAAATTATTTTTAAATAATTTTAAAATAAAATAAAATAATTATTTCTTTGATAATATCTATATAATTAAAACATTTAATATGTAAATTTCATTTTGTTGGTTTATTATTTGTGATTATTATGTTTATATTTTATTATAATTAGTATACATATAATTTAATTACTACATTAAATTATATTACATAATGTTAGAACTTATTTAGCTTCTACATACATTAAATTTATCATTCTATCATACTCTCTCAAACTTAAGGCAAGTACTAGCCACTACATGGCACTTGTTTGATTTGCAATTAAGCTAAAGTTGGGTAAGAATTTTGTGATGTGAAATCTTATTTAAATTAAAAAAATATAGGATAAAGGATTTATTATCTAAGCATATTGTAATTGTAGTTTTTATTGTTAATAATGACTATTCATAATTGAATGAGATGTATTGTTTAACTTTCTAAAAAGAGATCAATCATATAATGTCACATGAGTGCACTAGTATGGGTACCCCTTTTGCACGACCATAAAGATCACTTTTTTTGGATTGTTTTGGACCCCTTGGAAAAAAGGTGTGAGATGTCAACAAATAAGATGTCATATGTACGCTACACAATTTTAGTTGTTAATTGAAGTACCCTAGAGAGATTTAAATGCTTCCCCTCTTGATAGCTACCACGGTATAGTAACCAATCTACTACCACAAATAACACTTTAAAAAACCTTGATAATGTCTATGAATTATATGCACCTCATCTATATAAATTCTAATTTCAAAACGCTTAGATGAGTTTTAAATATAGTTACCAATTAGAGATATTGGCAAATAGTGGCTGGAATAATGTTCGCACAATAAGTCTATTGGTGAACACACATTATTGGTGAAATGCAACTTCTAAAATATAAGTATATGATATTATCAAATGTTAATGTGTAAAGGAGTATTAATCATTCATTTAGTCATTTTTATTAGGGTAACTAATTATTTAGTCATTTTAGTTGTGATTTTACCCAATGACCAAATTGGTCATTTATTTAGTCATTTATATTTGTAAAATATGATCAGTTTAGTCACGTGACTAAGATTTTTAGTCATGTGACTAAAATTTGTAGTCACGTGACTAAAAATATGGTAGAACATGATCAGTTTTAGTCACGTGACTAAATTTTTTAGTCACCTGGTCATTTATTTCCTAAATTCTACTAGTGTTACTTCACTTGATAAGGCCAAGAAGAATAAGGATATCTCTGCTCCTTTGGTTTCGGCTATTTCAACTTGAATTTTCTTTTTCTCTAGACAGAACTTGTGTGTATGTCCAAGTTTATCACATTTATAGCACTGCACTTTGGAGAAGTATCTGGTTTTGTGAATTTGGCTATGGTTTCCCTTCTTATGCTTGAACTTCCTTTTGTTGTTTTTGAAATTTGAGTGAGCATGTAGAGCTTGGATCTCTCCTCCTTTATTTGGTATGATCCCTCTTGATATTAATAAGGATTCCTCTTGAGTACAATCATTCTTTAATTGATCAAACTTAGGTAGGGAAGGGCGGCCAGTTATACATTGAATAAAAGATTCACATGAGATAGGTAATCCTCTAAGAGCAATTTATGTTAACTCCATGTCATCAACATTGTTCCCAATGGTAGATAGTTGATCCTTTAATTTAGAAATTCTTAGAAAGTAAGATGTAATGATTTCCCCTTTGTTCATCTTTAGATTCAAGAGTTGTTTGAGAGTAAGTAGTCTGCTTGTATTATTGATCTCATATATTTCTTGAATGGTCTTAAATACTTCATAGGTGGTTTTTAATCTTCCTATGGAAGGAAGAATGTGGTCCTTAACAACATCGATTATTATTTTCTTTCCTTTGTTGTTACGCCTTTTCTAGGTTGATTTATCAAGTTCATCCTGGGGCATTTTTATATCTTCCTTAACATGCGAATCTAACTCGAGCTCTTGAAGTAATGTCAGGATTTGTATCTTCCATGAGAAGAAGTTTATCGCGCCTTCAAGTCTGTCTTCCACTTTAATGCTATTTGCCATTTGTAATTTTCCTTTTGAATTCTTGCAGCAATTCGATATAATTCAAAATTTATTTAATTCTTCTCTAAAGAGGCTCTGATACCATATTAGGAATGAAGATCTTTAATAGAGAGAGTTTAATATGCTATATTAAATATAATTATTTAATTCTGAATGTAGACTGAATTATATATTCATATGTAAGTTCTTTATGTATATTGTAGTAGTTGTTAGAGTAATAGACCTTTGAGTTATTAATTAAATTATTTCAATCTAATTACTAACTCACCTATTCACTCTAGTTGCTTAAGCTTACCTTAGGTTTTCCCTTTTTAGGGTTTCGTGTTTCCTTTTATAAGGATTCACCTCTTTGTCTTTTATAAGGAGATTGTATTGTAATCATTTTGTTCACAATAGAAATTCATTCTTTGAACATGGATATGATGTCTCAGGCTTTTTGGCCTCCATAGCTTCTTCTGTCTTCTGTCTTTGTTTCTTCCATGTGACAGGTTTGCATGCAGGTGTTCTTGGGAGAATAGGGTTTTTTCCTATTCTAACATGGTATTAGAGCTCGCTTGCTGCTCATTGTTCATGTTTCGTTGAAGCGTGCCAGAAACAGGAAGTTTGTCAAGGGTTTCAGAGTTTTTTTGTGGTGATTTAGGGGCAGGCTTTGGTTCTGGTCACTTTGGGCTCAAACGAACATCTCCATTAAGCTCAGAGCACCCCAAAACCCCAAAAACCACATAAAATTTGTCCATTTTGGACATCTGGGCTCTGGAGGCAAAAAAAAAAAGGTTTCCAGTGCCATATGGCACGGAAACCAAGAAAAAATAATAAATAAATAAAAAAACCTATTTTTCAAAGGTTTTTTCACTTTTTTTAAAGCACGGGCTATGTTTTTTACAAAGGGGCCACCGCTCCGGGCTCCTTCGCCGACATTTCTTCCCCGGCGCCCACCTCTTTCGCAGCCCTCGCCGCCCTGCACTACTCCGCCGACCCCTTCTCCTCTGGCCACAGCAGCCCCACCCACCTCTGCCAGCCCGCAGCCCCTTTCTGCGGCCCCTGCCGCTCAGTGCTCGGCTCCGCCACTGTTTGGGCCTCCTCTGCGCCACCAGGCTCCAATGCGCAACTTCTGCGCTGCCCGAAGGGATGTTTAGCCCCCGCGGGCTTTTACCACCAGCAGCTGGTCACATTGGTGACCAGGGGATCTGGCCTACCCCCCTGCATGTGTCATGCGGCCAGGGGGCTTTTTTTTTAGCCCCAGGGGCTTAAAACCTGATTTTGAGCCCTTTTCACTGTTTTTGCTATATCTGGAGCATACGGAGGATTTTTTTGGACTTAATTATATCATCAAAAAGCTCTTTCCAACCATGGTGGTTAGGTCTTTTGGCTCTGCTATTTTGACAGTGTTTTTTGTTGTCAAAGTCTGATGTTTGTTTTCTGCCTTCCGGGAGCCATATCTTGCTCATCCGGACTCTATTTTTGGAAAATTAGATATCGTCGGAAAGTTGGTTCAGTGAGCTTTTCAGTTGTAGGGGTATTTTTTTCTAGATTCTGCTCCTGATTCTCTCTCCTATGAGATTTTCTCTTTCACACTTTGGCGGATTACTTGGGTTCTACAGGTCCTGGGATCTCTTCTTCTAATCTTCTGGCTCACTTTTCTTTCTGACTTCTGAGCTTGTATGTTTCTCTTCTGTAGCATTCTTTTTTCTATAAACACACTAAGATAAAGTGTTTACTTCTGCATATCTGAGATTTCGAGCACCTTGCGTGTTTTTTGTACTCGCACTCAGTTATAAAGTGCCATGGGGGGTTATGATGTTTTGTCATTTTGTGCTCATCCACCTTTGTCAAGTGAGCATACCTTCCATGACATTATCCCATGCTGTGTATCGGTGACACCTCCCTTTATCCTGTGCTTGTACTTCTGTTGCACTATTAGTGTTCCTGATTCTTCTTTCTGCAGATGTTTCTAGCATTGCATTTTAGTGTTCCTGTCACCTCTCCCTGTTCAACATTATGGGGGGTTCACCTATTGGTTCTATTGCTTCCTTGGTTTGATTGATCAGCTCTTCAGACTTTGTCTTCTCTACCTGGTCATGCACTTCAGTGGGGGTTCCAACAGTTACTTCTAACAGTGTTTGTAGCCTCATGCTTCGGAGATGCTTCTTGCTCTTTCTTGTTCCTTTCTCTGGAACTTTTTTCTTAGATTGGAGGCTTTGTTTCCTTCATCTAGTTCATCTCTTTTTGGGGTAAATTTTTTCCCATTGGGTTTTCTTTATTTCCCCATTTCATAGAGATTTCTTGTGCTTGGGTGCCTCTTCAGGCCTTGTTGCCGGGACCCATCTTTCCTGCTTTCTGCAGTAGTTTCTTAAGTTTTGCTTCTCCCTAAGCTTATCTTAAGGGGGGGTGTTAGAGTAATAGACCTTTGAGTTATTAACTAAATCATTTCGATCTAATTACTAACTCACCTATTCACTCTAGTTTCTTAAGCTTACCTTAGGTTTTCCCTTTTTAGGGTTTCATGTTTCCTTTTATAAGGATTCACCTCTTTGTCTTTCGTAAGGAGATTTTATTGTAATCATTTTGTTCATAATAGAAATTCATTCTTTGAACATGGATATGATGTCTCTAGCTTTTTGGCCTCCATAGCTTCTTCTGCCTTCTGTCTTTGCTCCTTCCATGTGACAGGTTTGCATGCAGGTGTTCTTGGGAGAATAGGGTTTTTTCCTATTCTAACATGGTATCAGAGCTTGCTTGCTACTTGTTGTTCGTGTTTCGTTGAAGCGTGCCAAAAATAGGAAGTTTGTCAAGGGTTTCAAAGTTTTTTGTGGTGATTTAGGGGCAAGCTTTGGTTCTGGTCACTTTGGGCTCAAACAAACATCTCCATTAAGCTCAAAGCACCCCAAAACCCTAGAAACCACATACAATTTGTCCATTTTGGACATCTGGGCTCTAGAGGCAAAAAAAAATTGGTTTCCAGTGTCGTACGGCACGGAAACCAAGAAAAAATTTTAAAAATTTTAAAAAACCTATTTTTCAAAGGTTTTTTCGCTTTTTTAAATCGCGGGCTGTGTTTTTTACAAATGTGCCACCACTCTGGGCTCCTCTGCCGGCATTTCTTCCCCGCACCCACCTCTTTCGCAGCCACCGCCGCCCTGCACCGCTCCGCCGGCCCTCCGTCGACCCCTGCTCCTCTGGCCTCAGTAGCCCCGCCCACCTCCGCCAGCCCGCCGCCCCTTTCTGCGGCCCCTGCCACTCAGTGCTCGACTCTGCCACTGTTTGGGCCTCCTTTGCGCCACCAGGCTCCAACGCGCCGCTTCTGCGTCGCCTGGGGGGATGTTTAGCCCCCGCAAGATTTTACCACCAGCGACTGGTCACATTGGTGACCAGGGGCTCTGGCCCAGCCCCCTGCGTATGCCATGCGCCCAGGGGGCTTTTTTTTTAGCCCCTGGGGCTTAAAACCTGATTTTGAGACCCTTTTTGAGCCCTTCTCACTATTTTTGCTCTATCTGGAGCATACAGAGGCCCTTTTTGGACTTCGTTATATCATCGAAAAGCTCTTTCCGACCATGGTGGTTAGGTTTTTTGGCTCTGCTATTTTGACAGTGTTTTTTGCCCTCAAAGTCTGATGTCTATTTTTTGCCTTCCGGGAACCATATCTTGCTCATCCAAACTCTATTTTTGGAAAAAAAGATATCGTCAGAAAGCTGGTTCAGTGAGCTTTTCAGTTGCAGGGATAGTTTTTCCATATTTTTCTCCTGATTCTCTCTCCTTTGAGAATTTCTCTTTCACACTTTGACGGATTACTCGGGTTCTACAGGTCCTGGGATCTTTTCTTCTAATCTTCTGGCTCACTCTTCTTTCTAACTTCTAAGCTTGTATGCTTCTCTTATGTAGCATTCTTTTTTTTGTAAACGCACTAAGATAAAGTGCCTACTTTTGCATATCTAGGATTTTGAGCACTTTATGTGTTTTTTGTACTCGCACTCAGTTATAAAGTGCCATGGGGGGTTATGATGTTTTGTCATTTTATGCTTGTCCACCTTTGTCAAGTGAGCATACCTTCCATGATATTATCCCATGCTGTGTATCAGTGACACCACCCTTTATCCTGTGCTTGTACTTCTGTTGAACTGTTGGTGTTCCTGATTCTTATTTTTGCAGATGTTTCTGGCATTGCACTTTAGTATTCCTGTCACCTCTCCCTATTCAGCATTATGGGGGGGTTCACCTATTGGTTCTATTGCTTCTTTGGTTCGATTGATCAACTCTTCAGACTTTGTCTTCTCTACTTGGTCATGCACTTCAGTGGGGGTTCCAGCAGTTACTTCTGACAGTGTTTGCAGCCTCATGCTTCGGAGATGCTTCTTGCTCTTTCTTGTTCCTTTCTCTGGAACTTTTTTCCTAGATTGGAGGCTTTGTTTCCTTCATCTAGTTCATCTCTTTTTGGGGTAAAGTTTTTTCCATTGGGTTTTCTTTATTTCCCCGTTTCACAGAGATTTCTCGTACTTGGGTGCCTCTTTAGGCCTTGTTGTCGGGACCCATCTTTCCTGCTTTCTGCAGTAGTTTCCTAGGTTTTGCTTCTCCCTAAGCTTATCTTAAGGGGGGTGTTAGAGTAATAGACCTTTGAGTTATTAATTAAATCATTTTGATCTAATTACTAACTCACCTATTCACTCTAGTTTCTTAATCTTACCTTAGGTTTTCCCTTTTTAGGGTTTTGTGTTTCCTTTTATAAGGATTCACCTCTTTGTCTTTCATAAGGAAATTGTATTGTAATCATTTTGTTCATAATAGAAATTTATTCTTTGAACATGGATATGATGTCTCTGGTTTTTTGGTCTCCATAACTTCTTCTGTCTTCTGTCTTTGCTTCTTCCATGTGACAGGTTTGCATGCAGGTGTTCTTGGGAGAATAGGATTTTTTCCTATTCTAACAGTAGTAATGTAAAACTGTGATTGATATTTTTCTGCAGCATACGTAAATATGTATAAGTATACATCTTAACAGTCATGTTTATGTAGAGACATGGCTGTACGTACATCCATGTCTTTACATAGACATGGCGTATCATAGCAACCCTATAACTCAATGTTTAATTGTTGTTCATATTCCTTACTGTGCTACAATAACTATCATATGATAGTTATCGTAACACATATTAATATATGTGTTATGATAACTATCATACGATAGTTATTGTAACTCATACATAATAATAATGCATCGACCGCAGTCGATATAACAGTCATTTCACTTTACATTGAATGTAAAGTATATCGAGTACGATATCAATGATACTAATTATATATATATATATATATATCAAAGTTATTACTTAACAGAGCTTAGGTTTAGTAAGCAAGGAAATGCTTTGTATTATTTGTAGAGGTTTTACTTTCTGAGAACGAGACCCTATGGCATATCAACCAGGGGTGTATACTGTAGCATTTATTTTTTATAACATTCACTCTCGCCTCAAGGCATGTTTGCTTTTAATATATCATGGGGACTGTGCATTTGATGCCTTTTCCTTTTTATTAATCATTGTGTCATGTGCTAAATCTTTATAGGTTTGATCCAATTTATTTATGTAGGTGCAATTGTTTTTTGTTTTTTGTTTTTTTTGGGTACACTTGTGATCATGGTAGATTTTCCCTCCTCACAATGCACTTAGAATAGATGTTGATTTGTATCCTTTATAGCCTTCTCCTCAGGAATATTAGCTTTAGGAAGTGAGGTCTTTTCTTTTGACCCTTATATGAACTATTTATGTTTGTTTCAAGGTAGTGTCATATACTGTGTCCTTGTTGGAAGAGGTTTTCACTCCCTTCATGAGTTGTGTGCCCCAATTAAAATTCTTATAGATGTTTCCCACGGTTGGATATGAATGTGTGAGCCCTATGTATGATGACTTTGGCTTGTCATTCTCCTGCCAACAATGAAGGGTGTGTGGTGCACCGTGTCGTGAGTAAATGAAGGCATAAAACTTTGACCAGAATGGTTGAATCCCTGCAAATACCATCTGACAAATTCCTAGCCCATCCAACAAAGCTTTGAGATGGTGTTTCACACTCTGATAAAAATGGTCGAATCCCTATAAATACCATCTGACAAATTCCCATCCCATCCAACAAAGCTTTGATCTTTTATTTTGCCTCCCCTTAGCTTAGGTTTTTTGTTAAAGGTTGTTCTCTTCCTTTTCCCCAAACATCACTCGTGAAGAGTCGACTTATAAAACCCCGAAGGTTGTTCTGCAGGGTGCACCTTGTCCCACGCTTGTAGAACTTCCCAATTGCCCTTATTTAGGCATGAACCTCTTAGTGATCAATAATATTTTTTGGTACGCTCAATGGGATAGAGTCGAACTCAGTCGCCAAAGTTAGTACATGCTTTGGATTTTCAAGCTTCAATGAAGCAAGCAAGTGCACACGACAAGCAAGGGTCAGGGTCCAGTTAGGCATGGACCCAAATTATTACAATTTTGCTGATTGAGTTGCTCCTTAGCCTTATTATGGGAATCCAGTTCCCAGTGCATAGAAGAAGCGGCTCAACCTTCAGCGTGAGATGAGAATCATTGAGATTGAAAGACAACATGATGCCCTCTAGTATTCCTTGAGTGTGCTTGAGGCCTCTCCTAAGGAATATTATTTGGTGGAGGATTCTATCTCAGAGGACCAGTTCACACATATGGAGGTTGCAGAGGGTCCATGTCTAGTGGGAGGTGTATCCGACTGGAGCGATTTTTCAAAATTCTCCTTCCAAAGCCTGATGTTAGATGCAATTTCATTGTTCGAAGGCACACCTGTGGTTGGCACTCAAATGGAAGAATGAACAGGGTCAACAAGATCTATTGCTGACACAAGTGAGCATGATTCATGATGAATAAAGTCTCGCCCTGCCAAATTCGAAGATTGATGATCTGAATCTTCTATTTCCTAAGCTCCCTTATTTTTTCAAAGATGACAAGGTTCCCGCTACGCAAATTTTGGAGGTTTCAGAGATCCCTTTAGAGGAGGTGTCACCCTTGAATTTTCCTCTAGACCCCCATAGTGAGCATATATGGAAGAATGTGGAAAGAGTATATTCTGGGAAGATTTGGTGGTAATATGGATTGGTTTGAGACTGCATTAACTAACAAAAAATGTGGTAGAATAACAATTAAGTAGGGTACGTCTTTCTTACTTCCAGATATTGTTAGAGTAATCAGTTATTTCTCTTATTAATTAAATTATTTTGATTTAATTATTAAGTCACTTATTATCTCTAGTTTACTTATGGTAAACTTTAGGCATATAATAATTAATTATTATCATGCAACCTAGGTTTCTCCCTTTTAGGGTTTTGATCACCTTTATAAGGTTTGATCTATTTGTAATTATTTAATTATCTGAGGATGCTATTGTATTGATGGTTTTCTCTCCATTGTTTACACAATATGTTTCCTCTTCTTCGATCTGTTATTTTTGGCCTCCGTAGCTTTTGCTTCTCTCTTTCTGTGACAGGTTTGCATTCAGGTGATTCTTGGGAGCTGTAGGATTGAGTTTTCATCAACTCCAATATGGTATCATAGCCCAAGATCTTAATGCAGTTGTTCTCTTAATGAGAGATTTGGCCTTGTTCTTCAAAACTATGTTTTTCAAGAGGTTTTATGTTTCAATTTTTTGTGGATATGGGGGAGTTTGTTTCTGGAGCACTCTGAGCTCAAAAAAACCTCACAGTTGCGCTCAAAAGGCATAAAAACCCATATTTTCATATAAGGCACGTCCAATTTGGACATAGTTGCATTCTGGGGCAATTTATTTTTTTATTTAGTTTTGCTTTACGAGCCTTTTTCTAGGCACATTTTTCGAAGTGGTGAAAAAATATTCCTTGCTACCTCTGCCAAATTTGGCCAAAATTTTGGTAGTCCTGCCATATTTAGAGGCATCACTAGATTTAGTAGATCTTTGCCAAATTTAGTTGAGATCACTTTGAGTTATTCTTGTTTTGGAGCCCTCTTCAATTTTTTGCTCATATCTTGAGCAAACAGAGGCATTTTTTGGAAAAATGAGATATCGTCAGAAAGATGGTTCAGAGCTGATCTAATTTTGGAAGTTTGGTTATCTGATTTTAACATTTTGTAGGGTTTTTCGCCATTCAAAGTCAGTGTTCCTTTTTGCACTCCAGAAGGCATATCTTGCTCATATGGGCTCCGTTTTTTGACTTCTACATATCGTTGGAAAGTTGGTTCTATGCTCTTTCTTTTGTTATGGGTCTAGTTTCTAGAATCTTTTCTAGGTACATTTTATTCAAGTTTTTTTTTTTTTTTTTTTTCAATCTGGTGAATATCTTGGATGTTTCGAGTCCTGGGATCATTTTTCTTGCATGTGATGACTCTTTTTTAGTTGCTACTCATGTTCTTACAACTTTTTGTCATTCTTGAGCATTGTAGACATCTATTTATGAAGCATTTTTTTTTTGCAAACGCACTGAGATAAAGTGTCATATGTTGCATGCTTGGAATATTACAAATTTTGTGCATGTTTGTGCTTGCACTACATTATAAAGTGTCATGGGGGTTTGATCTACCTTTGTCAAGTGAGTGTTCCTTCCACTACATTAGCCTCATGATGTGTGTCAAGAGACTGATAATACGACACCGTCGTTTATACGTGTTTGTTGTTGGTCCACTGAAAGAGAGGTGAATTAGACAAATCAAAACTTAAACACTTAAAACCAAACTCTCTAATTCACTTGGTAATACTGAATATAGTAAACAACCAATTCACCAATAAACTTAATAACTCAAACAACAATACATCTAAAATATGTAAATCAATCATTCAAACTTAGCAACATCAGATTAACTCAGTTGAATCCATATTTAACTCAGTTGACACTAGATTTAATGAAGAATCCCATTTGGGAAAAACCTCTATGGGAATTGTAACCCACAATAAAAATGTACCCTTCTGAAGTACGCTTAGTTAATAAATTATCCCGTTAAAGATTATAAACACATTTTTAAAATGTGACCCTATTAGGGGATTTACTTCAGATCTTTTAAGATCTTCACTCTGTTAAAAGTGGCCTTGTTAGAGGTCTTTAAACACTCTTTTGGAATGTCACCTAAGTCTAGGTTTTACAAATAAGACGCTTAAATCCACTCGGTTAAGAGATTATCTATTACAAATACTAATAAGCAACAATAAACTTTGATCTATAAATATAGAAACTACCTTTTCTTGTGCCAGATCCTTTGTGCTCAATTGAATACTGACATCACATACTCCATTGATCTCTTTCCCAGACTGTAGATTCTTCAATCTTATTTTCTCTATTATGCTCAGTAAATTATGTTCTTCAGCTTCTTCTTCTTCTCTGTTCAATTCACTAGCAACTCACTCTTTTCATATTTCTCATTCTTTATATATGTTAGGACTGTAAAAACTTGGGTTACCATGGTGTTGTTCTTGTCATTTCTTGCAAAAGTTATTAAACCCTTGGTTCAATTTTTTGCCCTAAACCCTAGGTGTCCCGAGTTTCTTATATTTTGGCATTACTTTTTCATTCAATTAAGTTGTCTTTCAATGGGTTTAACTTGTCACGTGTGGGTCCTATTTCTTCTATGTCCTAAGTTCTAGCGGGGTCTATGTTTTATTTTTCTCTAAGCCCTAATTCCCCGCGGGTTTTATTTAACACATATGTTGAGTAGGTTCACCTTAATCCAACAGCTGACGCATTGCCTCAAGCAAAACATGATCGTTGAATATCCATTAAGGCATCATGCTCTGGTGACACTTGTCCATCCTGAGATCATGGGGCCGACATGTTCAAACCTGACGGGAAGGTAAAGGTCATACAAATCATATTTGATCTGACGGTGGGTGTTATCCCTTAATCACAAGATGCAAGGAAGATATTCATCGAGGCATTATGCCTGATGAACATGTGTCCTTTATGAGAAGTGGGGCATGTGGTTTGTAAATATAAAGTGGGACTATCAAATCAATTTCCATCGAGCAGTAGGCGTAATGCCTTAATCAAAAGTTACACAAAGTTTATTTCTTTGCGACATCATGCCTGAGTGATGCACGGAGGATGGCAGGGCCAGTGTAAAGCCAAAGGAGGGCAAAGGACAGTCATACTAAATATGATAGGACGGCAGGTGCTTTGCTTTGATCAAGAGATGCGTGAAGGATAGTCATTAATGGTTCGAGCTTGGTCGACACATGTTTGAAAAGTCAAAAGTGAGACCAAATTGCTACGTGGAGGTACTAGTGGGGGAAAGATCAACAACTATGTTTTAAACTTGATTATAAGTTTTGATATGGACCGTTGGGTTTCTTTTCCGCACCATGATGACAGTTAGAGCCATTTTATTTCAATTTTCAAACCTGTGCAGAGGGTTTTTTGGTCATGGCATCTCATTCCAAGTAGCAGAGAAATAGATGGATCAATATAATCTTTTGGGTTGCATTTATGTGGTTGTAGGGTGTAGGAGAGATAGATTTTTCTGTGGCTGGGGCTTCATAAATGATTGTTGGTGTTGAATTAGGTTTTTTATTAGATTTTGAAGATATTCTGAGACTTTAGTCACTTCCCTGTCCATTATGCTTTAATGTTAGTTGAGTTCCTAAGTTATGGTGGTTATTTTTTAGGGTTTCTTTTTGCCCTAAGGTGGTCCAAATTCATGGTATCCAATTGGTATAACTAGGGTTTTTTGATTCATTTGTAAGGATGGGAATTTTATGCCATAGAAGGCTTTTAAGCTCTCCATATTTGATTAAGATTATCAGTGGTCTCTTTGGCTCTGTGTAATGTCCCCGTTTTTCAGACTTCGGGATTAGCTTGGTTTGGCGACCCTCGCAAGCTAATCGGGTGTTCAGAGGGGGTCAGATTGGGGAGCCAGCATTGGGATTCCATTCTGGAGAATCAGTTTATCAGGTCTGCTCTTCGTTTGGGTCATTTTGGCTGACTTACTATTTTTAGTAAGTGGGGTTTCTGGTATGGCCAGGATTGGCAGGGTGTCTGCACAGAGCGTCAGATATCTTAGGATCGAGTTT
>MU225886.1:2458916-2487234 GCA_018584345.1 Thuja plicata
ACACATGTGTATACACATATACATACATTTATGTATATACACACACATATATACATGTGTGTGTATATACACACCATACATATACACATACAAGTGTGTATCCATGTATACACATACACACACATGTGTATATATATACACACACATACACACATTTGTGTATATATACACACACCATACATGTGTGTGTATATACATATATACACATGTGTGTATATATACACACATACATGTATGTATATATACACATGTATGTGTATATACACACATATGTGTATATACACACACATGTGTATACATACACACATGCATATATACACACACATATGTATATACACACATGTACATATATACATCCTTATAGCAATATAATATACATCTTTATAGTATAGATCCCACGAAATGTTAAATTTGCTTTTGTAAAAATTGGAATTGGAATTTGAAATTCCAATTCCACCTATTTAGGTGGAAGATGATATTCCCATTTTAGGGGCAAAATGAGAATTTCGGAATTCCAATTCATTTTTTCTAAGGACCCAAACATGGAATTTGGCATTATCCAGAATTAGAAAATGCCAATTCCTGTCATATTCCAGGAAACAAACGGGCCCGTTTGTTTCCTGGAATATGACAGGAATTGGCATTATCTAATTCTGGATAAGGAAAGGCCAACTATTTATTGATTACAACCATGTATCATAAAAAAAACTAGCTAGTTTCATCAAAATTATTTATGAAAAGAATCGCTTAAGAGATTTCATTGTTATATGCGAACTTGGAATTGCAAGAAAGAATATCTAGGAAAAATTATAGAAATGGTTTCTAAGCTCGTTATCATTACTTCCCTTCGAGCTTTGTTTGTTGTTGAGTGAATATAAAATTATTTAAAAGTTTAGTAATTTTCATTGCATATGTCTTCTATATAAGATATGTTTGGAAGTTGAGATAACTTCACCCTACTTAAAGAGTAGGTTTCAAAAAACTTTATGAGTGAGCTTGATACTTGATATCAATTGGTGTTATTTTATGCTAAGGAGCTCTATAGGAGCTATTTATTTTCAATAGAAAGGGAAAAAAATTTGCTACATTCCAGTGTTGAAAGGTATCTTGAAAGGATTTTCTAGTCTGGATCAGTGTCACCCAGGCTGCAACAACCACGGATAAAGCATCTCTATTTTCTTTGTTTTTTCCTTCTTTTCTCCTATGCACTTGCTAATTTGGCAATTTCTTTTTAGAAACACATTTTTTTTTCTAAGCTAATCTCTGCTTTATTCCACCCCTAGTGAATAAGAGATTATAAAAAGGAGATTAGTGTGTATGTTGGAGGGACAAAAAATTGAAGGTTTTTGCGAGGAATGACACGAGAGAAAGGGAGGTTGGAGTGAACAATTGAGATATTATCCAGGATTGCAGTATTGTTGTGGGTTTTGTGAATTCAACCAAGGACAATTATGAGAATCAGATTATGCCAAGTTCTGGAAGCTATTGTAAAGTTCCTCTTTTCTATTATGATTAAATCTCTCATTGAATGTTGGTTTTTTCCCATAGTTAGGGGTTTTCTGTTAGGATTGAGGAACACTTAGAGGGCGGGTAGTTGGGGGGTTAATTATTTCTCTAGCACTTTTATCCTTATTAAAATAATTCCATAACCATAAACCAAATGTAATTGAAAGTAAACAACATAAGCATAAGAAAAACATCCAAAACATTATGACACCATAATTTTTATCATGTAAACTCAGTTAAGGGAAAAACCAAAGTGGGGATGAAACCCACAAGTGATTACTTCTGTAGAAATAACAACTTATTGAAGGTTTTAGTACATAGGGCAATGCACATGCATTCAGGCACACTACCTAGAGCTCACTACTTAGATTACAACATATAAAGGCTCACTTCCATACAAAATGATAGGATTACAATCCAACAAAAATGAACTGAGAGTTAGCATCAACTATGCCCGAATAGTTACATGTAAGTAAAATGGAAATTTGCTTATTTGACAATTGAACCTATGATTGTTGATCCATTGCACATACACAACATATCATTATCTCATCCAAACATCACATACATCGATTATCTCAAAAACTCGGGCTTATATATCCATTAGCAAATATAATATCTCCATCAGTTAACCTCAAGAACAATATGAATAGAGTGTAAAGTGTCAACCAAATCCAACCTCAAAATGTGTTCCTAACCTCAAAAAATGGCATATATATCATGTATGTTGACTTTATCAAATACAACTCTCCAACAAATTGGGTCATCAATCTGATAGGATGGCTGATCAATCCAATAACCCACTATCTTTGTTCTTCAGTGTTCTCTATATACCTGATACTCAGTGAGTGCAAGGAAATAATAATAGCACAAGGAACACAATAAAATTTTTAAAGCATTCACTATACTAATCAATGCAACCTATATGATAAGACAAAAGAAGAACTAAAAACCAAACAAGACTAAGAATGTTCAAACCTTTCTTAAACCAACAAAGTCCTCCTTGAAGTGTAGATTTGTCCAAAGGATTGGATGTGTGCTCATGAACTTTCTCAAGCTTCAATATGTGAGGGATATTTTGGCATTATGAGGTTATGTTGATGTTGTTTGGTTCTCAAAAAGACATTATAACTTTGCATAAAAGGTGGACGAAAATGAAGGAAAAGAGCCTTCAATTTATAGTAAAAGAGGAGGGTTGAATGAATGGTTGATATGAAAAGATGAGGAAGGGTCAAGATGCATCTGAGAGAGAGAACATGGATTGTGCTTTCTCAAATGCATAGAATTATGACAAGTGTCACAATCAATGACAGAGGAGTTGAGAGAGCATTGGAGGTTGTAGTAGGATTGGGGAATGCAACCATTTTGGGGAGTGTGAAGAGTCTTGGGGGATGTGAAAAAGGAATTAAATATTCCTTTGGAGGGGAAAAGGGTGTAATAATGTGTAAGAGTCATATGTGACTTGGGTTGGGGAGTGGGATGTGATGTGACAAGAGTTAACTTTGGGGTTGGATTAAGATTTCTTAATATTTGGATTAAGGTTGTGTAAATGTTTAGGGAGTGATTGGGCTTGGATTAGAAGGCAAGTGAGAGAATTAGGATGATGTGATGAGAGGAAAGAGAATGAGTGGAGGGGTTAATTATTTAATCAAGGTTAATTATCTAGTTGAGAGAGGTTAGTATGTGTGAATAGGTTGGGTTGAGTTGCAACCTTAGGTTAGGTGGTTGAAGAGGGTTTGGTTAGGGGCTAAAGTTAGGAGACATGTGATATAAGGCTAACATTAATTAATTAAATAAAAAGTAATTATTTAATCAATAATGTGAGTAAGATGACTAAATTTAATTAAAATTGCTAATCAAATTTAGGTGTCTACACTCAGAAAGCCATAACTCGAACATCTGATAATATTAACTGATATAAACATACAAAAAGGCATATTATACATCTCTGAAACTCCTCCTAGGTTCACACTTCAAAATTCCATCATACCTTCCTGTACCGATCTATATACTAAACTATGTTTATTGTGCCAGTTTTCCCATACTTAGCCAAATCTACACTCTAACCTTCGGTATCACCACAAGATGATAAGTAGCCATGGAAACCATGTGTAGTTGACATCAATGATAACATATACACTAACAAGACAAAAAGATAAAACATTATCTGAAATAATGTATTCAAGAACACCAAACTTGAAAACCAACTCTTCCTAAAAATTTAGGACAACACTTTCATTAACCTCTTTAAGCGCCACCGCCTTGGTCCACTTAGTGAAATAGTTTGTAGCTGTTAACAACCCATTTGTGACTAGCAGTGGATGGTGGGATATTACCCCAATGAAATATGAACCCCACCTCATAAAGTGTTTCTCAACCTGTATTGGCTACAAGGGTAAGGCTGCCAACTTCTCTTTAACAACAAATAGTGTGCATTCCTTGCACTTTCTAACTCATAACTGTGTGTCTTTGAACAGATTGGTCCAATAATATCCACCCTTCATCACCTTGAGAGTTGTTTCTCTAGGTGAAAAGTTACCTCCAACTAACCCCTTATAGAATTCCTGCAACACTTTATCCATTTGGTCAGTTTCAATGCATCTCAAGAGGATGCCATTAAAGTCTTTTCTAAACAAAATTTCATTCAATAGAACATAAGGGATGGACCGCAGTCTTAAATACTTCCTTTTTTCTTTATCTAAGCCTTATGGACATTCACCAGTCTGCAGAAAATGAGTCATTTACTATACCCAGTTAGTGACAGAAGATGAAATTATTTGTTCATCATCTTGTAAAACTAAAATAGCCTCCTGGTCACCCTTTTCTTTGTTGCTTACAACATCAGCAAGCTATTCACATAGCACTTTTCCCCTGATAAGTTTGGTGACCTTGATCTCTACATCGTATTCCATAACTTTAGTCACCCAAATGACTCTTTTATCACTTAAATCCCTACTTAAAAGGAATTCCTTTACACTCAGATGATCAACCATTAAAATGATTATGTTATTAGACAACATGTGCTTAAATTTTTTCAAACTCCTTATAACAACAAGAAATTATTTCTCCACAAAAGAATACCTTAGCTCGTAGTCTTTAAGACCTTGACTGAAGAATGTCACTGATTGTTCCATACCTTTATCATTGTGCTACACTAACATTACTGAGATAGAATTAATATCTCCATAGGCGTATAATATAAATCCTTAGAAAAATCAGGATTTACGAGTCCAGGTGTTGCTGTAAGTGCCTCTTTAATCAGTTGAAAACTTATTTTTCCATCCTTAGTCCAGTTAAAAGGTGCATTTTTTCTTAACATGGTTGTTAGTGGACTCAAAAAATCAAAATATCTGGGATAAACAGTCTAACAAAATTTACTCGACCAATGAAACTTTGCAAACCTTTTTTATGTGTTGGTAAAGAAAGAGCTAGAATTGTTGTAATTCTTTCAGGTTCAATAGTGATACCTTGTTTAGACACCACATAACCAAGCAATCTTCCCTCATGAACATCAAAAATATAGTTCCTGGGATTAAGGGATATCCCAAACTCTCTACATCTTTCTAAAATCTGCCTCAGATGTTTTAAATGGTCTTTTACTTCCCGGGAAAAGACAGTGATGTCATCTAGGTACACCAAAATGATTTTATACATTAACTTGTCAAAATCCATGTCCATGGCCTTCTCAAAGGTTGACCCAACATTGGACAAGCCAAAGGGCATCTTTTTGTATGCCATGGTACCCCACTTGGTAGTAAAAGTTGTCTTGAACTGGTCTTCCTCCCTCACTAAAATCTGATTGTAACTAGAATATCCATCTAGTAAGGAAAATCTCTCGGATCTTGAGAATACTTGAAGGATCTACTCCATAGAAGGCAAGGGGTGTCAGTATTTCAATGAGGCTCTATTTAAATCTCAAAAATATACACACAACCTTATCTCCCCATTCTTTTTCCTAACGGGCACAAGGTTTGAGACCCAAGAAGTGTGTCTGATAGGGAAGATTATGCAACTTTCAATCAGTTTATTCAATTCCTTTTGCATAAGTGGTTCCAAATTTGGGTTTAAAGGCCTATGTTTTTTCCTTACTATTTTTGCATCGGGTTCAAGCTCAATAGTGTGTTGAGAAAGTTGGGGATTAAACCCCTTTAAATCACTATACTCCCGAGCAAAAACATCACTAAATTTATTAAAAAGTTAAATAAATGAATGTTGTTCTTCTGTTGTACATACCTTACCCAACCTAAGAGACTTTCCTTTGAACACCTCAACCTCCTCGTAGTGTTCCTATTGAATCTGCATGTTGGCTTTTGACCTTCTAGTCTCAACATCGATATTAAAAATGGATTCAAGGGTGACCAAACGCTTTGCCACCTTGTTGTTTTTAAGCTGAATGATTTGGACATCGTATTGATGTTGGAACTTCTCCTTGTTGACATGTGAGAATTCAGCTCCTTTGTTAAGAAGTTGACTATCTTCTAGTCATTCTCAAAGACCTACCATTGCATACCATTATTAGGTACAACATGTCTAATAATGACCTTGACATGTTGGTTTTTTCTTTCGTTGCTAATTTTCTTTGGAATGTCAAATTCAACACCAATGGTAGCTAACCTATCAACATTTTTATTCTAATTTCTGGGTATAAACATCATATTAAATGCATCAAATCCCTCTATCAGGTCCCACACCCT
This sequence comes from Thuja plicata, assembly GCA_018584345.1. NCBI lineage: Eukaryota > Viridiplantae > Streptophyta > Pinopsida > Cupressales > Cupressaceae > Thuja > Thuja plicata. The sequence goes on from MU225886.1 coordinate 2,465,117, forward strand.
CTATTTGTAATATTTCAGCAACTCATTCTTGGTAAGATTGACACTTCTTACTTAATTAACTATTAATTCGTTATTACCATAAACCTTTAAACAATCAATACCTCTTCTTACACATTCCAATCCATGAATAAGAGCCTCATATTCGGCTATGTTATTTGAGTAACTAAAACAAAACCAAAAAGTTGAATGACACCTTTCATTATTTAGAGAAACCAACATGCAGCCTCCACTAGCCCCAACTTTATTCCATGCATAATAATAAAAATAGCTCCCAAACTTCGTTACTTTGCTGCCCAAACTGTTTTTTTGCACCTTTTTCGAGGTTAGGGATGAATGAATCAGCTTCATGTGTTAAATACATACCCAAACCAAAATGTCATGGATTTTCTTCACAAAGACTCTCTGCTTGATTTTGAACAACCCACTCATCAAGGAGTATATCTGGTATTGTCTCGGTTTGAGTGTTTCCTTCTTGAACAACAAGTTGCCCCTCTTGTTCACTTGCCAACAAGTTGGCATTAATAAGACTTGGGGAGTAAGGTTTAACATGAACCTTGGAAATAGGCTCAAATTTTATGGTAAATTTGGTGCCATGCCTTGTTATAAACAACACATGGGACCAATCTGAGGATAGATAACCCACAATCTTGGAGAGAAAATCCCTTGATAATCATATCGCAAAGTAAGGAGGCAACTCAATGACATAGATATCCTATGGGGTAGATAATTTTAGACAAGCTTGTAGGTTCAAATCAAGATTTCTAATGACTCCTACGGTATTAACAACCATACCATCTAGCTATACAACTCCTTTTTAAAGTGGCTCATACTTGATACCCAACTTGTTTATAATTTGTTTGGGAATTACCGAGCTACTTACACCTTAGTCAATCATGTAGTTGTGGAATAGGTGGTCTCCTGTGATCAAAGATACGTAAAAAGGTGGGGGTTTAACTATCGAAACTTATTGTTCCTTTCCTTTGATAACAACATTAGTCATTACAACTCTAGCCTCTTTGCTTTTGGGATTACTAGAAAGACTCAAATCTAATAAAGCTGATTGGAAAAGGTCCTTTTGACGTGGAATACTCAAAGAATCCCACATGGACATGGATACATTTATTTTCTCCACGGTGTCAAGAATTTTAAAATGATTCAAACTAATCTTAGGTTGAACCTTTGTTGCAATATTCTCGACATTAGCATAAACCGGCTGTACTGGTTGTATCAGAATTATAGGTTGTTCCTTGTTAGCTGAAGGTTATCCTCTTCGAAAAATCCAGACACTTTCAGTATTAGATGACCCAAAAAGTTGTTTATCTATCTCCATTTCTCTCTTCTTGCTCCTTGTGTTATCTGCAACAAAAAGAACAACATGGTTTACGCCACAAAAGTCCTCATCCCGCCAATTCGTAAGTAATGCCTCTGTTTGTTGTTCTTGTTGTTGTTGTATAGAGGCTTCATTGGAAGTACTTACCTGCAAACCCATGCTATTTTGAACCATTAAAGCTTGGTTGATGATACCATTTGTACAAGCATTCTGATTATGTGGTTGATTACATGGGAAACAACATTCGTAGTCCTAAGCCAGATTATTCTGAGTGGATACAATCTCCTTTGAAGAGCTAGCAACTTGGGGTTATAAGGCTGATATGGTCTAGACTTAAAATTTTTCCTTTGACCTTAGTAATTGGGCTGATATGGTGGACTATTATTATGATTTTGCTGATAAGGCAACTTGTTAGGTCTATAAACTTGATTTTGCTGCATTTTCATATTCACAATTTCATCACCAAAATTTTATAAGATACCTTTAATCTCCTGCAACTCACCAGAATAAATTGGAACAACATTTTCATGTCTATTGGATGTAATGAGCCTAACTTGGCCTCATCATTAAATCTTGTAATTTTAATCAATTACCGTGCAAATCATGTGATTGACATTTTGTCAAACAGTTGGTAGGCAATCTAGCATTGAGCTTAATCTGGCTTGTACATAATTTCAACTATTTTTTTTTCTATTAGGACATTCCTCTACTGAATTGCAGATGAATTTGAATAGCATATAGAATTTCTTTCACCTTAATACTCACAACTTTTTCAAATTAATAAGTCTTTAAATTTAAACCATCACACTACAGTGTTTTGGAATTATGGAAATACCACTTGCTTTGCCAATTTCACTAAGTTTTAATTGAATGTAAAACTGATTTGTCTGAACTTTAAATCTTCAATGATGACAACTCTTCATATGCATTTTAAGACTTATTACAATATGCAAAATAATCGCGCCTTAAGAAAATGTTTGCTATTTGCTATGAAATGAACCAATTTACAAGGGAAAAGAACTTGTAATCGAGTTGTATGTCTTACCTTGACTATGGCGTGGGTGCTGAATGTCTTGCTCCCCCACGTGTAGGCTGGGTGTACTCCACGGCAGCCACAATAGCTACAACTCCATGGCCTAGCACCCACGCGAAACCAGATGAGTGAGACGCTGCTTGGAGGGAGCCATGCCAATGGATGCCTGCTCTGATGTGGCCCAAGGTAATGTTGTGCTGGCTAATGTCTTGGTCTGCTGCGACAGAAAATCTCATAGCAAACATACATTCTAGTTTATAATAAATCGCAGCTTCATCAACTGTTAACCGATTCCTGTGTAATTCGCTCGACCTCCAGCCAATAACATCTAAATTCAAATTCTGCAATGTTTCTTCTATCCCATATGCCAAAATGACCTCTTCAAGCAGGTCCCAGTTTAATTAATGGTTCAATTTTTAGAATTGAATCCTTCCTCCAGTCACAGGCAAAACAATACAAAGGAAAACGGTTGGTTATACAAAAGCAACCAAGAGAGACAATCGATCATACAACAAAAATTGATTGAGGATTAGATGAAGAAGAATCAGTCTTCAATCAACTAATTTGACCCTTTAGCTAGGGCACAGATAAGTAGGAACAATTCCCAAGAACAAATTCAATAATCAATATTCGATATCTTACTTCACAAATGAGCCTGTATCTATAATTCCTTGGTCTCCATAGTTTTCAAACACCATCATCAGTTAACTGCTCTTCATAATATAAACTTCTAAATCATTATAATAATAAAGTATTATTATTATAATATCACCTTTTAATAACATATTGTTATTAATTAATATGATTATTTATAATTCTGATCGTAATTTCTGCAACACCTGCCATATTGACTGACCAACATGCTCATCACTGCACTGCCAAAAATGGCAACTGCCAAAAATAGGCTTACTATAAATAGTAAGTCCCCAACCCATGAAATTGCATAATTGAATATCGTCTGGAGAATTGACCACTGCCGATACTGCCCTGTCAGAAATAGAAACTGACCAACTGAATTACTAAAAATAGTAAGTCCAGACTTACTAAAAATAGCAAGTTTGTCGACTGGGACCCCCAAAACCCTGCATCAGCTCACGAGGGTCGCGCTGATGAGCTGACCAAGTCACTGCCACAACCTACTAAAAATAGGGTCATCACAGTCCACCCTCCCCAAGATTGCTTTTCCCCAAGCAATCACCGGAACAAGGAACATCACAATCCACCTGGATCCCACAGAAAAAGGTATACCCTACTACTGACATCAACTGTAGGCTCCTGTAGCATCACCCAAAATGAAAAATGGATAACTCTGTAGAGAGACCCCAAGAATCTGATCACCCAAACTCTTGCACTGAATCTGTCTCTGCCTGATTCCTGAAAGAAGTGTACTTCAAGATCATCAAAAGCCAAGATGTATGGGGGACTTAGATCCCCTATATACTGAACTCCCCCAGCACACCCAACAAATCTATACTGAGTGTGTATATTCCCTACACAACAATGATGACTACCTCTGTACCAAACTGTTCTCGGGCCTGGACATCCACCCAGTGTATAATCTTTGTAGTCACAGTGACTCTCCAAGTCACCTGCTACTGAATTGCAGCCAAAACTTCCATCAACTGCTGATGGCAAGAGCCCACCCCATAACGGATGATAAGGACTAGGAGCCAATCCACATATGTGTGCCATCAACTCATTAACCTATGGGCCAAACAAAAATTGATGAGCGCTCCTCGTTGTATAATGCCGGTAAAAAGCTCCACTCTTTATCAGAGGCTCATCATTCCCTATTCGTGAACCCAAAGATGGCTCCAAGCTCAAACTCTACAAAATAGTTTGGATCGGATCCTGGGTGACCCTCTCAGCAAACCCAACCTCAAACTTTTTGTGAGGGAGCATCGTAATCAAGGTACCTACAATCTCTCTCACCAAATGTCAGATCGCGCCTGTACCTCAGATGAGAACACCCTCAGAAGCTCAATAAGATCCCTCACAAAATTCTGAACTCTCAAGAAGGTGATCCAAGAATGACTCCAGGTAGTAAAATCTATAGGAGGTAGCATCCATTTGCTCCCCTCGGAACCATAACTAGTCATCGTGTGACTGTGACGTAGCCAACTACCTACCATCACTAGCTATGTGATCACTAACAACTGACTCAGGTGATACCATGCCTCCCTGCTGAGCCATTGAAGGAGTAGTGTCATGTATAGGAACAATAATTGCTGACTGATCGACTACACTGCCTACAATTTCCCATACTATATCACCTGACGTACTGCTACCAACTGGAGTATTCGTCCCAACTGAAATGTCCACCCCAAAGTCCGGCACACTGCAACCCTTTACTGCAGTGTCTAACTCAACTGCACAAATATTCGATGGAAGTGAACCTATACCTCCAATGCTGAAATCAAGAGGGGATGTATCCTCAACACCATCACATCCCACAACCCCAACTGTGGTCATCATCAGATCACCAGACACCACAATATGTAATTGTATAGGATCGGGTGCTGGTGTAGACTGAAGCTGCTCCAGTTCCATAGTCACCTCTACTAACTGAGCCTGAGACTCCTAAAGAGCCAATTGAGTGCTCTCTAAAACCCCTAAAGTCATCATGAGCTCCTGAGTAAGCTTACTCACCTAATCCTCTCTATCCAAGAGTGCCTCATATGTCGTACTCCCCCACTCTACAAGGTGATCTCGATCGGCTACCAACTGAAGATAATCTCATCTCAGAATCCTAACAGCCTCTTGTAAGGAATGGATCTCTATAAGGGCCAAGTAACAACCACCAAGCTCATCTTCCATAGGAGAAACCCATCCATGAATAGCTAGCAATTTCCGAGCAGCATCAAAATGCTCAATTGTGGTAACAATATCGCGCTCGTTAACTCTCAACTAACTAGTCACATGATGACTATGAATGGTCGGTCATCTATGCAACACCTCTGGCATACTATCCATCCTACAGATGGAAGTGGTATCCAAAGTATGCCTCTCAAAAATATTATCCTCCAGTGTACTACCAATTGAGCACTGTGAACTGATAACTAAGCTCACATCCTCCAATGGAGTACCAGCATTTGACACGTCTCCATCAAACTCCTATGTACATGAAGAAGCAGATATAGAATCTATCTCCTCAACACTCTTAGCTGCCTCCTCCTCTGTAACCTCTGGGTAATCCAGATCCTAGGATAGGTCTGTACTCTCTAGTAACTCAGAGTCCTCTCCCAGGGTCTGCTACAGACATGGCTCACTACTAGTGGAGTCGTCCTCAGGAGTCACATAAGAAGTATCTGAAGCAACCCCAGATAGTGGCAATGACTCTACCTCTTTAGGTGTCCCTGAAGGAACCTCATCTGACTCTGTATTAACCCTTGAATCTGGGTCATGCTGGCATGAGTCTGTATCTACTATCTTGAACTCAATACTAGCATTATCACATGTGGCCTCCATACTCTCATCCATCATACAGGAGAAAAATGGCATCTCCTGTACCAACCCCATCACGCAACTGCTGCTATCCTGATCTGTACAATATGTCTCCATCCCCTCAAGGCAATCCTCAAAGGTGATATCCTCCTGGAAAACTAAACTAGAGTCACTGTCTGGCTCGATAATACAATCGGGTGTGGTACTGACATCCCCTGCAGTCGTCATCTCCTATTGTATCATAGCGTCATCCACACTACAACAAGGTAGCTCCAGGCTCTCATTTGTCCTACCTGAGAGGGGTGCTACCTCTCTCTCTAGTGCTATACTACAACACCTGATATATACATCTCCAATAACAAGTCCATCCTCAAGAAAAACTGGACCATCAGAGGCAACTACTGCATCAACTATATCTGCACTAATTGCAACAACTACTCGGAAAGCCTCAACCGGCTAAAGCTCAGTACTATAATCTACCACTGGTGCTGGCACGTCCATCTTAATATCATCATATACATGAGTAGGTGTCGTACTATATACTGGTGGGTCTACATCTCGGACACCTGTCAGGGAAAGCTCAAGCTTCCTGCCCTGCAATCTTGATGATGGCCTACAAAAAGCAGAAACCATGTACCTTGCTACCCTATCTACAGTCTCTAGGTCTGAAAGACTTGATGCCATCCTCTACTGATGAAGTTTAAGTCTCTCCATACTCTCCATTAATGTATTCATTTTATTATTATTTCTTGCACTGTTGTGCCGGCTCTCTGAGCTAAACCGCCTGTATCTGTCCATCTCAAGAGTGCTGATCGCTCTAAATATATCAGTAAATCTGCATAAATAAATATTTCCCTACCCCACATGATGGCAAGAAAATAGCTCTGATACCACTATAATGAGCCTAACTTGGCCTCATCATTAAACCTTGTAATTTTAATTAATTACTGTGCAAATCATGTGATTGACATTTTTTCAAACAGTTGGCAGGCAATCTAGCACTGAGCTTAATCTTGCTTGTATTTAATTTCAACTATTTTGTTTGCTATTAGGACATTCCTCTACTAAATTGCAGATGAATTTGAATAGCATATAGAATTTCTTTCACCTTAATACTCACAACTTTTTCAAATTAATAAGTCTTTAAATTTAAACCATCACACTACAATGTTTTGGAATTCTGGAAATACCACTTGCTTTGCCAATTTCACTAAGTTTGAATTGAATGTAAAACTAATTTGTCTGAACTTTAAATCTTCAATGATGATAACTCTTCATATTTATTTTAAGACTTATTACAATATGCAAAATAACCACGCCTTAAGAAAATGTTTGCTATTTGCTATGAAATGAACTGATTTACAAGGGAAAAGAACCTACAATCGAGTTGTATGTCTTATGTTTACTGTGGCGTGGGTGCTGAATGTCTTCCTCCCCCATGTGCAGGCTGGGTGTACTCCACGATAGCCACAACAGCTGCAACTCCACAGCCTAGCACCCACACAGAACCAAATGAGTGAAACGTTGCTTGGAGGGAGCCACGCCAATGGATGCCTGCTCTAATGTGGCCCAAGGTAATGTCGCACTGGCTAACACCTTGGTCTGCTACTGCAAAAAATCTCACAGCAAACATACATTCCAATTTATAATAAATTGTAGCTTCGTCATCTGTCAACTGATTCCTATGTAATTCGCTCGACCTCCAGCCAATAACATCTTAATTCAAATTCTGCAATGTTTCTTCTATCCCATATGCCAAAATGACCTCTTCAAGCAATTCCCAGTTCAATTAATGATTCAATTTTCATAATTGAATCCTTCCTCCAGCCACAGGCAAAACAATACGAAGGAAAATGGTTGCTTATACAACAGCAACCAAGAGAGACAATCGATCATACAATAGCAATCGATTGAGGATTAGATGAAGAATAATCAGTCTTCAATCAAATAATTTGACCCTTCAGCTAGGGCACAGATAAGTAGGAACACTTCCCAAGAACAAATTCAATAATCAATATTCGATATCTTACTTCACAAATGAGCCTATAGTTATAATTCCTTGGTCTCCATAGTTTCCAAAAACCATCACCAGTTAACTGCTCTTCATAATATAAACTTCTAAATCATTATAATAATAAAGTATTATTATTATTATAATATCGCCTTATTATTAATTAATAACATATTGTTATTAATTAATATGATTAATTATAATTCTGATGATAATTCCTGCAACACCTGCCATACTGACTGACCAACATGCTCATCATTGCACTGCCAAAAATGATAATTGCCAAAAATAGGCTTACTATAAATAGTAAGTCCTCGGCCCATGAAACTGCATAACTGAATATCGTCTTGAGAATTGACTACTGCCGATACTGCCCTGTTAGAAATAGAAACTGACCAACTAACTTACTAAAAATAGTAAGTCTAAACTTACTAAAAATAGCAAGTCTACCGACTGGGACCCCCAAAACCCTGCATCAGCTCACGAGGGTCGCGATGATGAGCTGACCAAGTCACTGCCACAACCTGCTAAAAATAGGGTCATCACATTAGACTGATTATTCGGTGTTGGTAATGTTGGTGTTGCTGGAATAAAATTTATGGGGATTTCATTCAAGGGTATTATTGGTTGTTGTATCATAGGGGCTACCGGGAATATGGGCATTGGAGGCCTTGTGGCAATTTTTCCAGACTATATAAGGTTGTTTTATGCTCTAATGGCCATATTTTAAGCACTTGGAAGTGTGATGCCTCCCATGGATTATATCATAACTGCTATATCACTATTTAAAGCCCTCAAAAAATATAAAAAATCACGATCAGCTGAGGGTCTTACCATTTAAGGAATTCTTTCCCATGTTTTCTAGAAACAAAAGTTGAAGTTTGTTACTTGTTCATGAGGGGCCCTTTTGATGGTTGACAATTGCTCCATCAAAGACAGATGGTCTGATTTGTCTTTGAAGAAGTTACAAAACACCAAGCTGATCCCAATTGGTGATAGAGTTCGCTAGTAGCCTTCTGAATCGTTGTAATGCCTTTCCTTTCAATGAAGTAGGAAACAACCTGACTGCAACATTGTCTTCAGTAACATGATGTAAAGCACAAAGATTAGCTATGTGTTTTATGTGCTCAACTGGGGTGGTTTGATCCTCACCCATGAAATATGGTAAATTTTTTAATGCATCCATGGATGACATCATGCTGAGCTAAATTCAGTGGGTGGCTTGATTGAATGCAACAAAAGGTTGGTTCCTTTGTAGTGCCATGGAAACCTGCAAAACTTGACTTCTTGGGGCACTAGAAACTAGAATAGTAGCTTGAAAAGTGATATTAACAGGAACCGCAACATTTCCTCTTGCTGTAGTAGGGGTAGACTTAGCTCTTCTTGTATAAACCAATGGCTTTCTAGTCTTTTCAATTTCTCCCCCTCTTCTCATAGGTAGAGATAGTTGTAAATATTCAAAAGATGAAGAGTTATTCCTCGTTTGCACTTTTCTCATATGTTGTAATACACTTGTTCTACTTTTTCAAAGCTCAAAGTCACAAAGTGTGTAATTTTTAAACCTCTTTCAGGCTGAAAATACTATCGTACACACTAACAACAGCAAAAATATTGTAAAAAGGGACTGAAAATCAGTCACTGGTCCCACCGGGCATGCCAAAAACTGTTATCACTAAAAAAATACACCCTCTATCAAGTTGCCAGGACTACTTGATCAATTTTGAGGGACATGGAAACAAACCAAGGTTTTGGGTAACCTATAGCTGGAATGAAACTTTGGATGAAGGTCAGCTTCCTATCTGGTAACTCACCCAAAACTAAACCTTTTTCTCAAGGAAAGAGGTAGAAGGATGAGTAGAAATAAAATCTAATTCCTAAAGGGTGATGCACCATAAGATGAAGATCTGAGATCTACACACATAACAGACACACAATAAGAAAGGCCATATAAACTTCTTTACACAGACCCACTAATTCACAATTTTTGCATAATCAATTTGTAAGAAGACCAATAATAATAGTCTCTCAGAGGAGAAAAATAATCTCTCGCAATCTGGAAACTGATTAAACACAACTCATAATAAACAAAGAAGTTTGAGAAAATCTTGCATAAAGGCACCAATATGTAATGCAGATTCGAGGATAAAGGACATCACAGAAATTTGTACCAACACTAGGTACACAATAATAACATAAATGGGAAAGGCACAAGCTATATAGCACTGCAAAAAGGTTATATCTCTGAAAATGGGTTACAAAAAACCACTTTGGCTCTGCCAAGAACTCTGAAAAAATCACAAAAGCAGCAAGCCAAGAGGAAAAAGAACCCTCTAACACTGAGTCTTCAATTCATACTTATGCATCTCAGCCCAACTACCTCATTTATGAGAAAAATAACTTTTGGGTCAAATTTGGCCTACAAGGCCTCTTTTGAGCCCCTCAAACAGCTATAAAATGGCATCCTAATGACGCAAAAGTCATGCCAAAATAATACCCTCATAGAGACCCCTTCATTAATGCATGATTATCCTTCAAAAAGGTCATAAATGCCTCTGGAATGCAATAACTCCAATCTGACTTTAGAAACCGCATTATGGTGACTTTAACACTTTTGTCATAACTTAGTAAAATATCTCCCTTTTTACTTTTTCTAAAAGTAAAAAAAAAAGTATCTTATTATGCACTTCTATTAATACTTAATAATTAATTACTTTAATAAATACTAATTACATTAATATTACCATTAAGGGACAATTAAATCCTTTAATAATAATGTTAGTATAATAAGTTTTTATTAAAATAATAAATACAAATTATTTAATAATTATTAATAAATTATTAAATGAAAAAATAAATATTTATTTTTTTACTTTCAAAAATATATTACACATCAATATAAATAAAAAATGATTCACAAATACATTTTGTCTTGATATTGTTATACAAGGGGATAAAAATAAATTAAGTGATAAACACATCACTTACTACAATTCGAACCTCCTTGCATATCTTTGATTTTAAAAGAGATGAAATAAAAGGCAAGGAAAAATGCCTTTTACTTGGCGAAGATATTTAGGGTATTCAAACCCTAAATACATCTCTCCATACTTTACTTTTTTCATTTTAAACATTTGCTCCATGTTGGAGCTCTGCTTGGGCATCGCCATGAGGGTTCGAATGGGATTTCCTTGTGGAGACTTGAGCTTTCTTGTCACGGGAGTTATGTTGCAGATCCGCACACTGAGGGTTTGAGAGTTTTGGGAAGATTTGGGAAGAAATCTGGATATTATCCACCTCTATCTGACGCCATTCCCTTCCTTTTTTTATTGCTTTCCTATCATGGCTTTTGCGTATCTGGATTCGAGTGTGGCCTTTTGTGGCATTTTGATGAAGGGTTTTTTAGAGATTCTAGAGGTTTTTTTTGTTTTTTTTTTCTTCGACACATAATAATAGGTATGCAATCATCAAAAGAACCTGCGAGCTCTATTTATTAATAAAATAATAGAAACATTTTTCTGCTTTCTAATGTTCATGTTGTGGCCTATTCTTTTCTGTATCTTTCTATGCAAATTTTCCTCTAGATATTGTGTATGATAAATAGCAATGGTTGGGCGCCATTTCTCCTGTTCACTCTTGCATATTCTTGACTGCGCAAAAAATGAACCAAGAAAACTTTATGGTTGCTTTTAATATGTAGGTCATGGCTTCTTTGGCAATATTTCTTTTGCTTGATGTTGGTTGTTTATGTTCCATAGTTTGCATATGGTTTCCATGCTTATTGGAACCCCATCAAAAAAACCTAAAGATGAATCTCCATGTATCGGAAGAAAACACAACACTACATGCACCCTGAAATGACTTTATTTCCAACAAAATGAATGCAACCTCTATTATAATGAAAAGTGCATTGTTTGAGCTCCCTAATTTATGATAAAAGTTTCATTATATGAGATTTTGCTATTCCAAAAATCAAGATCGAAGTGAACAATTTTTGCAGCGGTCCTTGATCTGATACCTTCTCTTTGAGTATACACATTTTAGTACATAATGACTGTGTTAGAATATGCATTTATGGTCTTTTGCTTCATCATGAAAAATCAGCCACTCATGAATTGTATATGATGCCTATTATTTATTGCTCAAAAGATAATGCTCAATACACTAGTCTGGTGTCCTCTCCCAGATGTGACAGTCTCTTAGATAGCATATGCATGTGATTTGAACTTTTATACTTTTAATGTCTTCTAAAAACTGTAGAAATGTTGCTCTCTAATTGATTCAACTATTTTTTTTTAACATGTATCACTGTTGTTGTGAATGCTACCTCTTGACTGATATATACCCGCTCCATAGGTAGTCACTTGGTAATTTAGAAGATACTGGTTACACTTGATAATTTAGCATTGTATTTGGTAATTGTTGCATACTCGCCCTCCGTTCTTGTTCATTTCATAGAATTATATAACAATAAAAAGTCATTGTTTAGAAAGCACATTGTGGTCTTTTTGATGATCCATGTTACATGTATCTCTTTTTTATGAGGGTTTGATGCCTTTTTCCACAACATCTACATTGTACACCTGATGGGACCTTCAATACCTTTTCTTTTCTGGGTATAGCACTAAGATGGTAATAGCACTATTTTTTGACACATTCTTTCCACTAGATCTGCCAATTACGTATGCATTTATTGAAAATCATTTTATAGCATTTGAGTGAACACGAACATAAATGTAAAGAAAGTAATTATGTTTGTTCTGTACCAATTATGAATTGGACTTCCCTTCATGAGTTTGAATGTCCATGGTTGACACGATTGTCATCTTTCAATGTCATTAGTTGTCCATTGTTCTTGTAATCTACCCTTAAAAGACAAAGGTCAAACTCATGGATCCCACCCTGCTATTCTAATATGGATTGTTGTCTTTAAACATAAACCTGTAGTTGATTCTTCCTTCATACTCTTTTCTCATGATACCATGTCGCTTCATAATTAAAATTTGTTATTCTCTTTTGGATTTTGCAGCTCACAAGATCAAATTTTTGTCTCTAAAAAAATTTTCTATGTTGTATCATTATAATCAATATGGTTGTGAGCTTAATAGTGATAATGACTATTGCTGCTCCATTCCCTGCACTTTATCCATTGACTGCATCTATCATAAGAAATGTCATTATTCCTTATTAGCATGATATTCACTGCTACTTATCTTCACCAAAGAGTTGTGACATTTGACTATTGACTCTATGTTGTATGATTGGCACTAATCGAAATTAAAGTGTCTTTATATATCATATTTACAAGATTGACACTTCCAAACTAATTTTCTGATATCATAGCTCCTTTTCACTTGACTATACTTTATCCTCTTGGACTATCCTATTTGTGATGAATTTGTTGGTGGCTTCTCTCAATTGAAACCCTACATTTGATATGGTTGTGGTTGTACACATATTTAATGACCATTAAGATATTTTGTTTCATTCACTGTTATGCATATGAGGTACTACTCCTCCATTCACTCTCATATCAAGAAATGTATTATATATCATTGTAATTGCTCCATTGAAGTAACTATGTCCCTTAGTTGTTAGGTTGTATTATGCCCATGAATATGTGTAATCTAGAATGTCTTGACATTGTTGCTATAGATCTGTAGCATGATTTAGAATCTCATTGATGGCATGGTATCTCTTGTAGTTGTAACTATGCATTCATGCTGCTCAGAAATACACTATCACCATGTCACTGTTTCCTTGCATTGTTGAATGTCTGCTTAAGGTTTATTGTCATGACTTGAAGCTTCTTACTAGTTCTTTGATCATTGTACTTTAATGTTGTTGTTCTTTAAGTAATGTATTCGTCTTCAAGCATGAATTGTGTTTTTATCACTAACATTATGATTGCATCGATCTTTTCCTCTAGATCACTATGCCTTATGACTAATTGGAACATCTCCATTTAGTCTAATTTATAGCATTGATCTTGCAGTTTGGCATTCACATTGATCTCTACTATAATGTTGAGCATACATCTCTAATGTTGTTCACTGTTTATAACAACAACCACTCTCATAGGCCTTTATATGTATGTTCCATATGATCGCAACACATTTAATGTTGAACCTCTAGTAGTATATACCCTATAGCTGCAAGATGCTACCTTGTAGCATGTTGGGTGTCAACCCTTGTGGGAGCCCATTTTACCCCACATGCTAAAAAATTAGATGAAGCCATCAATAATGAAACTTTACCTGTATTTGCACATGAAGCAAACAAGTTAGATAAAAAAGACATGTGAATTTCGCTGCAACACTTCCTATTTTCCCAGATGTCTATGATTAGCTAGCTTTTATCATGTATGTGAAGAACATGTTGTATTTTTACAGATGCATGTATATGTAGTATAAGATAATGCATCATTTCTTAGATCTATAAGATCTAACATCATTTATTTTCTTAGATGCAGGCATGCAGAGGAGCAAGGAATCCTTAGCCAGATGAAAGGCAAATAGGAGCTCTAAAGACACAATAGATCACTTCGACTAGACTTGTCACCCAGGCAATGACGGGTCACCCTATACTACTATGGCATTTTCCTTTCTTAACATCTTCAAATGTATGGTTTGTCTTTCATTTGCATTATAACGGTTAGTCTCACGGCTTGTGTGAGACATGGTTCATTTATATTGTCAATAAAGATTACTTTTCCTTCAAAATGTTTATGTACTTTTGTATAACAACCATCAACATGATGTGATGAAACAATGTAATCTTCTATTTTTATTTTCTTTATGCATATGAATGCTATCTAGCAGAAAGAAAATACACTTCAATCTATTTTAAAACACGGTTGTTATGCTTGATTGAGCTTGGTACTAAAAATCTGTAACATCAACAGTAACAAGGTAATTTTTACCTTCTTCACTTTTAGCTCAATGGACTCAGGCGGGTTTACCTATTTTCTGCTTTATTGACTCACACAAAGTAATGACCAAGCAAATTTACAGTGGATTTTACAAAACACTTGTTATATAATTTATTAGTTCAATAAAATACAACATACCATATTAAAAAAGTATTTGTGAATGATAATAGCCACACACTCCATTTATATAAAATACTAGTGACTTATCCTAGCGTATGGAGTCATTATAAATACACAAACCCTTAACATCAACACTCACTTAAGTACACTTGCAGATTTTTGCAAGAAATGAATATGCCTTACATATCACTCCACATTTACATTATAGATGTAATCATCAAATTTGTAAAGAATTTTAGATCTCATTGAAACTATTATAAGGAAATTATTTATTTCCTTGAAAGAAACCCTAAAATAATCTCACAATCTACCTTACAGATAGATAAATTGAAAAGTCTTTAACCATTCAATTTAAATAAAATCTGAAATCTAGAACAAAGATGATCAATTGGAACTTCAAATCTGTCTGTGAACTTGTATTTATATTGATACCAAAATATTCAGTACATTTAAAATAAGCTTCAAAACACCTATTCAAATTCTTGGTCTAATATCAAAGCTTTACAATTTTATCAATTCAAAAATGGCTATCTCCTTTTCAAAGTAGTCTTGGAATCCTTTTATATGACAAGGATGCAGAAAGCTTCATACTACTTTGAGGAATCTGATTTCTAAGAACAACCTTCAAAAAGAAAAAAGAAAAAAAAAAAGAAAAAAACTGCAATGATGAGACAACAACGATCAAGACATGTTGTTGCAGTAACAAGAATCTCACTTCTTCTTTAATATAGCCTCCCATCTGTTAACCTCCTTGTCAGTTGGCCAGTTGAATGCCTTTTCCTATTCTAGATTTGCAACAACATCTATCTACCTGACCTCTACAACTGCTTTGGCATCAACAATAAATTTCACCAAATCAATCTTAACTTTAAGCATAATATCTATTAAATCCTTGAATTAACCAGTGTCAATTTGTTTGTCCAGGTGTTCATTTACATCATCATTTTGCCAGATAGAATCAAATTCTCCCTCCCAAACAAAATAGTTCTTCAATTCGTTGTTGTCATCACAAATTGAGGGAATTAAAGCATTGTATCATTTTCCAAACAACTGCAATTTATTCTTAATTAAAATATCCTTCTCATTAAAGAATGCATAGGATGCATTAACTTCCTCTACCATTTGGTTAGTCTTAGTGATCTTTGGTGGGAAATCATCACTATACAGTATAGCAATATTCAATCTACCCATTAATTTGCTCCTACCTGACCAAAGATTGAATACAGGTCCAAGGAATGTCATAGCATCAGAGGCCACCTTGCTTACATCTCTTAGTGAATTGTGAAATTCATGCACTACTGATGCTTTCACTTTCAAAACATCCACTCTATGCTTTAGGAACTCAAGAACAACAACAATAGCCTTAGCATTTTGTTCTTCCTCAGATTTCTCTGCTTTACCCTCCATAAGTGTTGCATCAACCTGAGTTTATGTAGATGCATCAACATTATCTACTACCAACACTTGAGGGGGCTTATTTGTATGTTTCTAATTTAATTCTTCCAATTGTTCTTCCAAACCGTTGTTCTTGATTATCACTTCCTCATACTTTTTAGCCAAATAAATCATTTGATTGAAAGTTTGCTCGTACCTTTTAGGTAGATCCTCTGTCTTTTCTATATTCATTAATGAAACCTGAGTCATCAAATTTGTAATTTTTGTATCACCAATGTTTTGCAGATTTCAAATCATTTTGTCTGCCTTCCTTTCCTCTCTAATATTCAGCAAAAGTGGCTTTTGTGTAGGAGGATCCAAGGACAAAATAGCCAATGTTTTTTATTTAGGATAAAAACCTGATCCTCTCAACACATCAATTTCAAATTTAGAGTTAAATATTGTGTTTTCATGTTTCCTAGTTTGATCAATGTTGAAATTGGACTGTATATCCCAATCTGGCATCAATAATATACCACTATTCTTTACCAATTCTCTTTCCTGCTCAACAGTGATCAACTCACTGTCAGGATCATATTCTTGGAATGTTTTGACAATCTCTTTATTCCTCTATTCACCACCCTCTTCTAGAATCAGGTTTTGTCTTAAATCACTATGTTTCAGTTTGATCAATACACTTTTGAATTCACTAGACTTAATAAAGTCATCATCTTTCATGAATTCATTTGACATCACGACTCTCTCATCGAGTCCTATTACAAGGGCCATATCATTTTCCCCTTGTTCCTCATCCTATTTTATTCTCCTCAGTTGTGCTCCGATCTGTCAAAAATAGGTGCCATATTCTATGATCGCAACTCTTATTGGATCTCTTTTCACCACTGTTGTTGTTTCCTCAACCTTTTGTTTATTTGCAGGTGTCTCCTCAGAGGGTATTGCCTCATCACCACTTTATACATCTTTTCCCATATCTCCCCAAGACCTTTTACCATGCAAGGCTTGTGTACCCTAAGATTCTTGCTACTGGGCACCTTTACTATGGAACTGTGGTACTTGTGCCATTAAGGTCTCATACAAACCAAGCATTTTCTCATTTCTCTAAAAATATGGGGTATTAGGACATGAACCAAAAAAGGTAGGATCTGATTCTTTTCATTCAACTCCTTCCCTCATTAGATCCTTCCATTTACTCCTCCTTTTTTGAACCACACTCCTCTTTAGTAAATTTCTTACCACATCTTCATCATCCAAAGTTTCATGATCCCTTATTGTAGCCCAGGGAATCATAGTTTTCAATGTTGTTTTAAGAAAACCTTCTGAATCACAAAATCCAGAAACAATATTAACCAACCTATACTGCTTAAAAAAATTATTCACCTCATCAAACACCTTCTTACCAGTAGAAAAATCAGATACTACCCAAAGCCTAGGGACAAATGTGCCTTTCTTATACCCCTCTAAATACTCCTCATCAACTAGGGTTATCTTCCAGATGAACTCCATGAAAGAAATCCTAATAGGGACAAATTTTGGTAAGACTTGTGGGGGGCTAAGAACACCCATATACTCTGATTATATTAAAGTTATCAAAGAAAAATAAACCCCCCAATTATGAGTAATTGGCCAACTTGTAACAAAATGCCAGGGCCTTAAAACTTTCCTCACATTAATAAATAATTTCTCCATGGCAACCCCTAACATATCCATGATTGGAACAACAATCAAATTTTCAAAACAAATGAAAGATGTTTGATGAGACTTACTATCCCACACTTGAGTCCATATTTGCAATTCCATTTCAACTCCAAAATCACCCTTAAAAAACTCTAACTCCTTATCCATGAACTTCTCATTATAGAACAAAATTATAAACATTAAGATTGGATAGTGCTTGAATGTAGGAATATGAGCACCACTTTGAATTTACATCAAGGCATTGTGTATGTAATCCACCACATAACCTACACAGTCATAATGTGTATTCACCTCTAGGTGATAAATATCCATGGCCATCATCAACAAATCAACTATCACCATTGTATCTCCATCAAATCCCAAAACCCTACACAACCCATAGATTGTACATTGCATATAATAGTGGAGAAATGAAATGTCAAATGCTGGTTTTAAATTATCAGGGATCTTGCCCAACCTCCCATCTACCCCAGGCATGTATCTGGGCATTTCATGTCATTTGATCACCTTGTAATTCCTTTCATAATCACTTTCTATCTGTTTCGATTCAATCTTTGTACATATAACACCATAAATCTTAAAGGCTTCCAAAAAACTATGTCTGTCAATGGAAACTAGGGCAGTTTTTTTCTCTCTGTCTAATCACCCCAGATACAAGAAAATATTGCCTTTCCATCTCCTTAATTAAATCAACATCAACAAAGACATCAGGTATAATTAACTTTTCCATGTTCAAACTCCATGGATTGCTCATTGGAACTATCTTAACCCTATTATTCCAAAAGTAATGGAAAAGAGAATTACCAGAATGATTGAGTGTGATTGGGTTTCTACACTGGCACCATGAATCTTTCCATTCCATCATATCGGTGGTCAAAGCACTAGAAGTTCCTAGTAGCAAATCTGTGAATTCATCCACATACTTCTTAATCACTACCTCCTTTTTCCTAGAAGCCTTCAAACCTTCACTTGACGTCACCTTGCTCATCTTGAAACTTGCAAACATATACCTTTTCCAAGTTGATAAACAACTACAAATCCAGCTTAGAATACACTCTCTAATACAACGCTCAAAATCCCTTGGAAAGAAGAATAAATTGCTCAAAATATGAGCTCAATTATACAATTTATCACAATCCAAACATTGTCAATTCACCATTACTTCTCATGCATGCATGAATATCCTTCAACAAATGAAACTTGTTGACATTTATTCCTTCTTTGAGTGCTGGTGCAAAAACCAAGTGCACGCCTCTTTTATCTAACTATCATTCAGAATTCGCTAACTCGCAAGGTGAAAGAACTTAATAAAACAAAACCTGCGACTTGGTGATAACATAACACCTTCTTTGATCGCTAACTCGCTACCTTAAACAACTTATCAAAACAAAACATGCGAGCTACTGACAAAGCTTAGACATTCCAATACTCGCAAGCTCGGGACATGTAACAACTTAACAAAAGATCACTTGTGACCTTGTGACATGACTTAAAAAGATAATATTTTCACCATTGACTTTGAAAATGAAGGCCTCAACCACTATAATATTTAAAATTTAAAAGCTTTCAAACCAAAGCACGGGAAAAATAACCCTTAGCCTTGATAACATATTTTTCTGAAAAAAACAGTGCTAACAGGTCTCTTACACGCTTGTCCCCCCAATTTTTTTTTTAAATTCCTTCTCACATTCTCCAACACTCTCTTCACGCTTCCTAAAATGATCACATTCCCCAACTTTGACCTTTGGGGGTTGAGACAAGACATGCCTTTACAACAAATATACTCCACTACCAAAGGTCTTCTCAAGCTCTCCCATGGTGACACTTGTCACCATGCTATGGAATTGAGAAAGCATAATCCATGTGCTTCTCTCAAAGATCATCTTGTCCCTTCCTCACCATTCAATATCAACCATCCATTGCATCCCCTTCAAGCCTATAAATTAAGAGCTCACCTTCTCACAATTCATCCAGCTTTCATGCAAACTTATAATGCCAAATTGAGTTCTAATAATCATCCATCATACCATCATAATGTCAAAATACTTACCATTGAAGCTTAAGCATAACTATTTATCACACATATCAACTATCATCGCACAAATCCACACATCAAGAAGAATACTTGGTTTGTTTTAAGGTTTGCATTCTATTATGGTTATTATGTCTTCTTTTGACTAATCATGACATTGATTTGATTTTTTTGTTTGTGTGTTTTACTATTTATGCTTTCTTTTTGAACTATTTCCTCTCACATAATGGCAATAGTGATGTGATGCTTGTACTTGGAATTTATGAGTCAATATGAATAAATTCCATTGATACAAGAGAATTACTAATGTTGTCTTTGAGCCGAGCAATTAAATTAATTCATAATTTACAAACCCTTTACCACTCCCTTACATCATTGTACTCCTAAACTCTTGCTTGCCTAGGGATTAGTCTATAGGTTAGTTGCTATGTTGGAAAGTGGTGCTCTAGGCTAATCCATAGTTCAAATTTTGTTGTGGCTTGTATTGGCCTTAGCCAAGTCAGTAGAGTTTATTTCAGGCCTTTGAAGGTCTTGCAAGTTTGTACCTAGGTGGATTTAACTAGGATCAATCCAACCTAGTGGTTTTATGTTTTGAGTGTGTTTAGTGGTTTAGTTAGCCAAATTGGGAATTTGGGGTCTAAAAGCCTAGAAGGATTAGAAAGGCTTAGTTTTGGGCCTAATATGTCCTCTATGATGTTTCTACATCATTTTTAATAGGTTAGAGGTCATGGAATTAAGTTAGATGTAGAAATCAAAAAGTTGTTAAAATGTTGCATGACAACATTTGCAACTTTTAAAAGTTGCATGACAACATTTGCAATATTGGATTCCTTTCAAAGTATGATGATGGGTAGTTGGTGTAACTTTCTATAATCATGGAAAAACATATTTAGACACAAAGGATCCCATTTACCAAGGGGTGATGATGTAATGTGATATTTTTGAATTTGCTAAGAAAGCTTTCTTTACTGGTTTTTGCTCACAGTCGACTACTTTTGTGTGTGGGTGTTGGTAGATGGATTGAATAGTAAGATATAGTGTTATATTTGTGTATTAGAGATATTTTTAAGCATCTTTTTTTTATATTTGAAGTTTCTGTGAGTTCATTTGATTAGTCTTGTAAATTGTTTTGTCAGTTGTACAGTTGTTGTTGTTAACAGGGCAGATTTGAGCAAAATAGCTCCCCCATAGAATCCAACTGTGCATTTCATCATGGTTTGGGTAAATATGGTAGGGGAGACTATGTATAGTGTAAATATGAGTGTAGGAGTCTAGAAGAGCAAAGTAGCTATTTTTAATGGCAAACCCTAGGCGAGTCCTATGCACTCGGCTAGGTGTTTGCCAGAGATCTAATGGTGTTTGATTGCAAGGGAATGATTGGGAGAATGGAAAAAAGCATGGTTTTTAAAGAATAGAGGTCCTACAGATAAATCCTAGAAAGATTAGGAATTTATCAATCCATTATGACACATTTCTAAGTAGATATCATCAAATTGCACCAGAATAGCCTATTTAGCCCTATTAGCCCTTAATTCTAGGAACCCACTGTACGAAGAGCCTAGAGCCCTAATACCTACACAATATTTTGTTTCTTTGAAAAGGGTGTCATAATATCCAATTTTTTTTGGGGGAAAGTTGTGAGAGAAGTGAGAAACACTAGCCGATTAGGGCTAATTGACCTATTAGGTCTAAAAGACAAAATTCATTGAGTGTCTTGAGATCGTTTGGGAAGATATTGATGCCCTATCCAAATGGGATCATATGGAGTTAAAGAAGCTTCCCAATAATGGATTACGCCCCCTGCATACACTTGTGAATTAATGGAATTGAAAATGCACTCAGAGTCTTCCAAGGAGTAAATGATAGAGGTGAACTTTGATGATAAATACCCCAAGGTGAAGCACAAAAGTGACCAACTCATAGGGTGGTTTTAGAGAATTCCTAAGCTATTTGAGCAAGGGCTTCGGAGATCCTAGTGTAACCACCTAAATTTGGTCAGTTCTAACTATGGACCCTATTTGCCCTAAGTGTGATCATACCCTCGATTATGTCCAAACGACCCTGTTACTACTTGGCATAATTCTTCAAATCAATTTAATGTCCTAGGTGATTTTTATCACTAATTTATAT
>MU225886.1:2487726-2499319 GCA_018584345.1 Thuja plicata
TCAAGCCATCCTCTTACATCCTCCCTTGCCTCTTTAAGGCTTTCATTAATGCCTTATTAATGAATATGCCTTAAGCCTATGTCTCTCCCATGCCTTATTAATGCCTTGGGCATTAATGGCTCTTACACCTTCATTAACGAGCCCCTTCACTCATTAATTCATCTTGTCCCCCTCCTCTCTCTCTCTCTCATTCTTCTATAAATAGAAGCCATTTTTGAGAGGAAAATAAGCCTTCACATTAGATCAAAATTACATTGTTATGCTGTTGGATTGCTCTTAGAATCACATTTCACTTATTATTCCATGCTTTTGCATTGTTTTATTTCAACTTTTGGAGTTAGAATGCATACTTTATCATTTTTTTAGTTGTTTTTAATCTAAAAATCCTTCATGCTAGGTTGTATTCATCACTGATTTGTAGCATATTCTGAGGGCTGATATGTTACTAATTACACTCCTCCTAGTTAGCAGGTAATAGGTCGATATTAGTGGTTTTGAATGTTTTATCTAACCTTTTGGACTAAAGCAATGACTTATTGAGTGTTTGTGTCTTTTTCATCAGGTACCCGAATACACACACACATTTATGGCGCCCACCGTAGGGCCCAAATTTTGATTTAGCCTAATTTTATAACACTTTCTTGTCAGTTTACATGCTCGGGATTGGTTACAAAATCACATTTAATCTTGCAGGATCACATCCTGGATACGCCATCGTACCGCGTAAATTTCGGATCGCATCCAAGATTTCTCGGATCGCATCCAAGATTTCCCGGATCATTTTTGGTTTTGGCTCGCATCTGGTCAGCAAGGGCTCGCATTCGGTGAATAGGCTCACATACCAGATACTATATCGCATTCAGTAGGATTTTAGGCTCATATTTGGTTGAGAAACTTGTCTACTTTATTTGCCTAATCCTAACAAGTATGACAAAATGTGCTTTTTATATCTTACAAATTAACAAGTGTTTGCAGGTAATTTTGGTGGTTTTCATGGAGTTGGGTTAAGCGGATACTAACGTGGTTTTTACAGGTTGCCAAACCCCCCCATCTTGACTTCTATTTATTTTGCTTTTCAAGAGCTTAAGACCATTTATCCACTTGCTAAAACAACTAGATATTATGCTCTTGAGGAAAATCAGAAAGTCAGACGTTGTCTTATCATTTGTGACAAAATTGGGGGTAACTAAACAAGCAAACACACTGTTTAATTCATTTTGGGGATAGAAATTGAACAAACACAAATCACTAAATCATGTGGGATCAATGAACAAAATCATATAATTCTTTTCAGATTCAGTAATTGAACAAAACAAAACACTAAATATGTGGGCTCAATGAACAAACACATTGTTTAATTGCTTTTGGATCATAAATTGAACAACACAAACTCACTAAATTTTGTGGTTAATTGAACAAAACAAAATTTCCCTTTCTGTTTTCTTTAAAATAGGAACAATTAAATTAAGCTCAACATAGCTTGAGGGAAAGAATTTTTGTTTTAAGTGTTTGGGGAGAAAATGACTTAGATTAGGAGAGTATGCTCTTCTTCTTCAGAAGAATAAAAAATCCAGACATCTAAAGCTTGCCAATCTTGGTTACCGATCTTTAAACAGTAGAGGGCCTGCCAGTTGAGGAAAAAATCTCCTGGGAACGACCCAAGTGAGGACAGGTCTTACGCTGACCCTTCCAACTCACTATAAATAGTTGCTTCCTTGTAGGCCAAAGCCTCGGAAGACGGAACTAGTTTTGTTCTTGGAATTTTGACATCATTCCTTGAACATATCAGGGTATATGTAGAGCGGAGCTGCTTGAATCTTGCTTGCGAGACTACATATATTCAGGTACTCATAGGGCTATACGCCTCAATTTTGCCTTGTGCAATGCTATGGGGGACAGTTTCGAACAGATTGCCCAATAATCTACAACAAATTTAACTAAAAGAATACCTGATTCATCCCTGAAAGGGTGATAATCTTTGTGCAAGGCAAAAAGTAATTGCCCCAAGACACTCGTCATATCGTGCCCTCACTTACGTTTGGAGTCGGCTAATACAACATCATGACTGAAGCCATTGTGTGCTTGGTGATGGCTGTATTTTGATTAGCATTTGAGTGTGTACCTAAGTCAATGAGCAAAGATTTTCATCCTCCACCTATAAAATAGGGCAAAAAGAGTGTTTTTTTCACCCCTTAACAATGCAAAACTGTTTGACGTGTTCAAAAGCTCACTAAAAAGATAAGATCCTCAAAATAATCAACAAAATTCAAACCCTGGAGTACATGTGTTTTTCACGCCTTACCACACCTCTTGATGCAATCTGAAAACAAACAAATTCATGCACTTCAAAAACAAATTTTTCAAAATTGACCAAAACTGACAAGACCATCATAAGATCGCATCCTATTTTTCCCAAGTCGTATTCGGGGTTTAGGATCGCATTTGGTGCATTGGATCACATTTAGTCAGCATATAGTCACATCCAGATTCTAGGATCGCATCTGGTGCCATCAGAGGCTCGTATTTGGGAGCTCACATTCAGGATAGTGGGCATTTCTAGCAGTTTTTCTTAGGAGGCCTCAGTTGTTTTAGGTACCCTTTTTGCTCTTTAGCTGGTTCCTGTTGTTTCTTCTAGTCTCCCTGCTGTTATTTTCAAACACTTTCGAAATGTCCCCCTTGCATGCATAGTCAATCTTTCATGATCAGTTCAATACATGTGGTCTATCCATTTTCTATCAACAACTTGATTCCCAGCTCACTATCAGGGCATTCTAACCCTCTGAAGCTGGAATCATTTACATCCACCAACAAACAAACAATTACTTCTACCTAGACACGCCCACTTGAATGAACTGAAAATCATACTTGCACTATTGGAAAATATTAACGAAGTTGAGAAACAACTTCATGGTTAACACAAGACGCAATCAGTACACAACTGAAGGATCGAAAGTGCCTCCTAAAACCCCACACTTCCAAGGAGAAACTTCTCGCAGTTCCCTTTTTGATCTAGATTCACCTCCAATGGATAGCCACACTAATGAATGGAGCAAGGCTTTTGAGGGTTATAATGATGGCAAACAAGCACAATTCGAAGGCACGAAAGAGGAAGAAAGACCCAAGTTTGAACATAATCCATTTGGGTCAGATAGTGAAGAAGAAATCCCTGAAGACGAGTACGACAAACTCAAATAAAGTAAAAGGATCCACAAGCTATTGGAATGAATAATCGGTGATGACAAAGAAAAGTATTTCCTCCATCTAGCATCCTCGGGTGTCAAGCTACCCAAGGATTATAATGTGGACAACCTCAAAGAAACGGAAGTACCAAACCCAATATCTATTCTCACTAAACAGCTCAATCTAATGCAAACAGAGCTCACCAACCTCAAACAAGAGAAGGACAAACCTAAAACAAAATACTCTTTGGACGCCATTTGTCCATTTCCTTTCGATAAGAGTATCACTATGGTCCAGTTTCCTCCTAATGTGGCAAGGCCAAAGTATGACAAGTACATAGGAGAAACTGATCCACATGACCATGTAAGAGAATTATGTGCTCTAAGCATTGAATACATGCACAAACCCACATACCTCATGCGACTATTTCCAGGAAGTCTAGGAGGTAATGCCATGGAGTGGTTTTTGAAATTGAATCCTAAGGTCAAAACATTCAAGGAATTGATGCAACGGTTCATTCAACATTACTCTTACAACATCCAACATGATGTCACTATGATGGACCTATGCAATACCAACTAGAAAACTAGAGAATCCTTTACACACTTCCTACAAAGATGGAGGAAGATTTTTGCACGATATTCAAGGGTCATTCCCAAAACAGAAAAAATGGAAATCTTCGTCAATAATCTCGTGCCAGAATTGAGCTATGCTCTACAAATGCAATATTCTCCTAGCTTTGATAGGATGATTGAAAATGCCCTCCGTATTGAGGAAGTCATGGTCAAAAAGGGAGAGATCACCCTTCAAAATGAAAACAAAGGCAGTAGCTCCAACTCCAAGCCTAAATGGTGGAAACAAAACAAAAATGTTATTAATGACGGAGTAGTTGATGCCTCTAACATTAATTCTAAACCCGAAGCATTTAATCTAACCAATGGCATGCAAGCAAGCAAAGAGGCTAAAATAACACCTCCCGTTCCCAAAACAAACAATGATAATGACAAGGGACAAACATGGAATTCAAAACCCCAAAGAACATTCACTCCTTTGGGGGAACCTCTTGAGACCGTCTTAAAAACATTGGTGGATAACAAAGTTCTTACGATTCCTGATTCTAAACCGTGGGAACCGATGGTCAAACCCAAATGGTGGGATGATAACTCCTATTGTGTCTTCCACAAAAATAAGGGACACAAGACAAATAATTGTCTCAAGCTCAAGCACGTTATCCAAGACCTTATTGAAGGAGGTAAGATCAAGGTAGATGAACATACTACCAATGAGGACCATACGACATTTAACAAACCCTTTCCTAATTACAATCAAGGAGAAACATCCAAAGGGAAAGGTAATGATATAAACTACACCTATTCCAAACATGATAATGTGATTAATATGCTCAACATTAAAACTGTATCCATCAATGTGATCACAATTAAAGGTGCTTCATCCTCCACAAACGCTGTAACTCGGAGCCAAGCATAGGTTACGATCAAGGGACCTCCAAAACCAACACCAGCATCAACATCAAAGGTTCCTACTATAACTATTCCTAAACCAGCAGCAAAACACATGGTCACTATCCCCGGAGCAAAATATGACTCGGTAGACCAATTGCAAAGAATCGCTGCCAAAATTTCCATCTTTGAATTGCTCAAGATATCCACTGTGCATAGGGAAATCCTAGAACAAGCCCTATACGCTGCTAATGTTCCAAAGGATATCGATATAGACAAGTTCCAAGCAATGGTCAATCACATCTCAGCGCCACACTACCTCTCCTTTTCTGAAGAGGATGACAAGTCATTGACCCATCCACACAATCAACCCCTCCATATCGAAGTTCTTATTCATAAATCTCGTGTTAGACGCGTATTGATAGATGGAGGTGCAGGATTAAATATCTGTACACTGGATCTCGTCAGGAGACTACGTCTCTTACAACAAACAATTGACACCAGAAACAAGATCACCATCAAAGCATATGACGAGGAAGAAAGATCCTCCAGGGGTCTCATTGCTCTACCTATCAGATTTGGACCCATTAAAAGGAATGTTATATGTCAAGTTTTGGATTTACCCCTGGCCTACAATATTCTACTGGGCAGACCATGGATTCATGAGATGCAAGCTGTACCATCCACTTATCACCAATGCATCAAGTTCCAACATAATGGGATAGAAGTAACAATTCTTGTGAATGCTAACTACACTTGCAACAATATCAAAGCAGATAGCATGATCCCACACAATAAAGAGGCTACGGAGACAGTTGCTTCTGAGACTACCAAGGACATGGTCATGAAGAGCTTTAGCAAAACATTGAAACTTGAAGAAACAGGTATGGGAGAGTACAAGATGGACCTGACTCCTTCACTGACAGATCTCCCAGTATCACCAAGATCCTATGGAAAACCGTCATCAACATTCACACCTCTAGCATTCAAAGAGCTAGAGGTACACAAGGAAACTAGAATGATAAAGGCATCCACATCTTCTTCAGATAACACAGAAGAACAGGCAGTCTTGAACTGGCTTTACAAGGGAGAACTAGTGGACTCTGAGGTCAAACATGTGAAGATATCCCCAGAACAGTATGGAAAGGGATATGATTTCCTCAAACAAATGGGTTACAAAGGAAAAGGACCTCTAAATGACACATGACGAGGGATCATTGAATCCATACCCATGGAGTTCCGCCTCAACAGAGATAAAAAAGGATTGGGCTTTAATACTCAATCCAACAAACCTACTTCAAAGCAGAGTCCGCCTTCTGAAATAGAGAGTGATAAAACAGATGAGATAGTATCAGAACCATGGCCTTATGAGAGATTACTACATATTGGTATAGAAAATCCTGAATATCAAGGAGGATGCTATATACCTAGTTTTGAGGTACCACAAGATCTTCACACACCTTTGCTAGAACAACCACCCATTCAAGAGGTAGGAGACACCATAGCAACAATCACTCAAGAGGAACCTCGACCACAAAATTTACATCCTAAATAGGGGCAATTGGTCACAATTTCACATGTTTTGGATCTACCTCACTTTGATCTACAAGCAGCTAATCGAGTCCATCAAATAAACATTGCTGAATATTTGGATAGATTTGATAACGATGTCATAGAATCTCATGACTATGAGTGGGATCGAATTTCTATTGCCTCCGAGGAAATTGGGATAGATACAATTCACATGTTTGCAACTTCCTCAGCTCCTAGTAAACGACCTAACACTCCTTTAAATGATACCGATCCTCCTGAAGCCGAAGAAGAGTTCCTTCCTCCGATCATTGATGGAGACACTGGTGAATACATAACTCTAGAAGAATTTCATAGGCTACAAGAAAGAAGCCTTTTTTTACAAAGGGATGATGATGAGATATCTATTGACGAGTCGCTAGAGTTTGATCCATATATAACTGACAATGACCCTTTTAACAACGATCTTACTCTTATTGATCTAAACATCGAAGATATTAACTTAACATATTGTGTCATGTCGGTTAACAGTTGTGATGCTAACGCGATGTTGTCCTTCCCAGAATCTGACTCCCTAACATTGGTACTTCCAAACCTAATCGATTGGACTAAAATAGATCCCACTCCTCTCCTCAACTTTCCCAATGAACACTCCCTGGCTTGTTATCATAATGCTTGTGAACCTTACCCTTCTTCCACCAATGCAAGGAGTGAGAACATATCACAGGAGGATATCAAGTTTCTTAGTCACAAACTAAAAAAGAAAAAGAAAAAGTGGACTGATGGTGAAAACCACTCTGTGGCAGTATCAGATCCCAAAATAGTAAAGAAAAAAGATGTATCCAATGGTGAAAACCTCTCAGAGGCGCCAAAGGCTGAGACTCTTGATATCCTCCCTGAACACTTTCAGGAAAGATCTTCAGTATTGATTGAACCAACACAGCCAGTAAACTTAGGCACTGTTGAAAATCCTCAAATAATTCACCTAGCACAATCTTTATCAGAAGAAGAGAAGGTACAATTCACAGAGTTCCCAAAGGAGAAGAAGATCAAATTTGCATGGTCTTACACTGATATGCCAGGGCTAGATCCTAATCTCATCATGCATCACTTATCTATAGCTCCTGGGATCAAGCCCATAAAACAAAAACTCAGAAAAATGCATCCTCATGTTGCATTATTGGTGAAAGCAGAGCTAGAAAGGTTGCTAAAGGCTGGATTTATTTGAGTCATTGCCTATGCAGCATGGATCTCTAATGTAGTTCCCGTTTCTAAATCTGATAAATCTATTAGGATCTGCACGGACTTTAGAGACCTCAACAAAGCATGTCTGAAAGATGATTTCCCTCTACCAAATATTGACATGATCATAGACCTTACGGCAGGCTACCAGATGTATTCATTAATGGATGGATTCTCGGGTTATAATCAAATCAAGATCGCCCCTGAGGATCAAGAGAAAATTGCATTCACATGTGCATGGGGCACATTTTGCTGGAACGTCATGCCATTTGGGCTAAAGAATGTCAGAGCAACATATCAGAGAGCTATGACAACAATATTCCATGACATGATGCACAGAAACATGGAGGACTATGTCGATGATACACTAGCTAAATCCAAAGAAAGAGGTACTCATATTGTTGATTTAAGAAAGATATTAGATCGAATGGAATAGTTCCAACTCAGGTTCAATCCAAAGATATGTGCCTTTGGGGTCCAATCAGGCAAGCTCCTAGGATTCATAGTTTCAGCAAAGGGCATCAAGGTAGATCCAGCGAAGGTAAAAGCTATTCTAGAGATGAATCCTCTACGTAATATCAGTCAAATGAGGACACTACAAGGGAGAATCCATTGTATCAGGAGATTTATGTCCCAACTTGCAGATAAGGCACAACCCTTTACTAAGTTACTACATAAAGGGGTTGCGTTCAATTGGGATGAACACTGTGAAGCAAACTTAAGAGAATTGAAGGGGCACCTAGCTGCTCCACCTATTCTTATGGAACCTATTTATGGAAAACTATTGCTCCTATACATTTCAGCTACAGCTACATCCCTAGAAGTATTGCCAGTACAAGAGGACGAGACAAAGAAATAAAGAGCTATCTACTACATTAGTATAACTCTAGTCACTTATGAGCTCAATTATAGCATTATTGAAAAAGCATGCTTGGCAGTCGTCTTCGCATCACAGAAATTAAGACACTACATGCTCTCTCATACAGTCGAGCTCATTGCTAAGATAGACCCTATAAAGTATCTTTTGAGCAGAACAACATTAACAGGATGTTTGGCAAAATGGGTCCTAATTCTAAGTGAGTTTGACATTGAGTATGTTGAATGGAGAGCTATCAAAGGACAGGTACTTGCAAACCAATTGGCTGATTCACCACTCCAGGATGATGAACCATTACTAATTGAATTTCTTGATGAAACAATCATGCATCTCACTGAACATCCATGGAGGATGTACTTTCACGGTTCATTTACTCAACAAGGATCTGGAGCAGGGGTTCTCTTCATAACTCCACAAGGATACAAAATTCCCAAATCTTACAAATTAATGTTTCCATGCACCAACAATATCTCAGAATATGAAGCATTGGTCAATGACCTCAAGCTCG
The DNA here is from genome assembly GCA_018584345.1 of Thuja plicata. Classification (NCBI taxonomy): domain Eukaryota; kingdom Viridiplantae; phylum Streptophyta; class Pinopsida; order Cupressales; family Cupressaceae; genus Thuja; species Thuja plicata. The sequence continues at coordinate 2,496,524 of MU225886.1, forward strand.
CCATGGAATGGAAAATCATTGAGTTACACGTATATGGTGACTCCCAACTAATTATCAATCAAATCAATGGGGATTATCAAACAAAAGATGAAAAGTTGATGCCCTACAAGCAACTAGTTGATGATCTGAAGAAATACTTTGTCTTCGTCACCTTCCAGCAGATACCAAGATCAAAGAACAAAGTTGCAGATGCTATGGCTACCTTGGCATCCATGTTACAATTGGAGGAGCATCAATTCCACTATGACTTCTTGGTGGAAGAAATATCCTATCCCTCCTTTGCCAATCCGAAATACTAGGTAATATGTGCCTTAAATACCCTAGATCCATCTCGATATGCCAGTATCATTACATACCTTTCTGACCAAACCATTCCCGCCAATCTATCTAGAAATGAGAAAAGATCCCTGATTAGGACAACATCGCGTTACGTCCTCATAATTAACAACTTATATTGATGTAGTCTCGACGGTACACTTCTTCGGTGTTTAGAACTCGAATAGTCTAATCTAGCGTTAAAAGATGTCCACGAAGGTGTATGTGGATCACACTCGAACGACTTTTCATTAGCTAAGAAACTGCTCAGAGTAGGCTATTATTGGTCTACCATGGAGAAAGATGCTATTCAATTCTCAAAAGCATGTCTTAAATGCCAGACACATGGAAACCTTATTCATGCTCCTGCCAGAGAACTGATACCTTTTATAACACATTGGCCATTTCAGCAATGGGCCTTTGACTTGGTTGGACAAATATATCCCAACTCTTCAAATGGACACAAGTTCATCATTACAGCCACTGAGTATTTCACGAAGTGCGTCGAATCTGTGCCGCTAATCAAAGCCACTGGCAAACAGGTGGCTATGTTCATTCTGAACTACATTATTTGTAGATACAGGATACCCTCTTCAATTGTGACAGACAATGGGGGACAATTTAAAAATCAAGACATTGATGACCTCTGTGAACAGTTCCATATCACTCAACATTGCTCCTCGATCTATTATCCTCAAGGTAATGGACAGGTTGAGGCATCAAACAAAAACATTCTCAAAATTCTACACAGAACTGTAAGCAAGTCTGGCAGAGACTGTCATCTACAACTAAATCTAGCACTATGGGCCTACAGAACAAGCATCCGAACACAACTTGGAGCCACGCCATTTGCTCTAGTCTATGGGGCTGAGGCAGTATTACCTATTGAGGTTGAAATCCCAACTTTGTGGATATCTTTACAAGGATTGGTTATTGATGAACAATACCGCATAGATAGGGTAAATTCTCTGGACCTACTAGATGAGCGTAGGCAACAAGCGTTCGATCACCTCAAAGTGTACCAAGCAAGAATGTCCAAAGGTTACAAAAAAAAGGTTAAACCACACAATTTTGAAGTGGGAGACCTTGTCCTGAAAGAAAATCCTAAGAACCAGACTAACAGAGAGCAGTTAGGAAAGTTTGAACCTAACTGGCTGGGACCTTATGTTATCACTGCTACTTTCGGGACTGGAGCTTATTAGTTAGCTACACCTGAGGGAGATATTCTTCTAGATCCTATCAACACTCTACATTTAAAGCGGTTCTACGCTTAATGTTCGACTAGCAGAGCCTGTACAACAAAAAGTTCTAGAAAAATACCAAAAACATTCAGAAAATTAATCCTGAAGAAATCCAAAAATAGTGGAAAAGGTCCTACAAAATGGGTATCCTTGGTGAAAACCTGGTAAACAGGCACCTTGATACTACAAAAACATTCAAAAAAGCAAAAATAGCAAAAAACAATTGAAAAAGAGAAAAAGTGCCTTGATGAGCACCTGGTAAAACAGGCATCTTGGTAGCAAAAAGAAAGAAAAAAGATCTTGCCAAGTGGTGAAAACCTGGCAATCAGGCGTCACTTGTGTTCTGCGCTCCATCTATCAATGCACTACTAATACTAGGCCTTCATTATTTTGCCTGTGCTCATACGCTGACTTCATTTTTCTACATGACTATCTTATCCTCGCTTGGGATTTGTCTATCTTTACGTCTTAGGAATAAGTCATTCTGCACTAGGGGCATCTTTATTAGCATGGTCAGTTATGATTGCTAGGTTTCTCTAGGCTGGTTTGCCTCACCAACACAGTGTTTCTTGACACATGCAAAACAATGTCACGTTCTAAAACAAGGGTGTCTTTTCAAAACACGGGACATGACAGTTACATTCACCAGCATTCCTACAAAACTATACATGATAGCAAACATGAACGAATTATCCTAATCAAATGCACATACATGGAACACCATATTGCTTATATTCTAATTTTTTGATTGATGAATCTTTACTGTGTTTGACATATGGATGAACAAGTACTACTTAAGCACACAGTTTGTTATTGGTTTGATTATGATTCTTTTATGTCCTGATGATGTTTTCAACTAGGGGCATCTAAGTAATTATAAATTTTTATCTGATTGATTCTCAGTTGATGATTTGTTATGTCTTCTTAGTTGCTCAATGACATCTGCGCAAAGACAAAGAGTCGCAAGGATTGGGGGCATAATGTTTTCTTGATTTTCTGCGTATAGTGATTGTTTCACACGATCCTATAAATTTCACCTAACTTGGATGTTTATGGTAAGAGCTACCACTATGGGTCGATAGCCACATATATCTCAATCTTGGTTATGTGTAAACTACGGTGAGTTTGACACAATTTCCTTGTCTATTTTCTAATCCAGATTCTCACTAAGGTATACGAATCATAATGTACCCAAGGATATGAATTTTCAAGGTCATTGCGGGTTCAATATCTTGCCTTA
>MU225886.1:2514592-2543435 GCA_018584345.1 Thuja plicata
ATCCACTTAATATATCAAATATAATTCAAACTCGTGCAATTGACTTCGAAAACCCCACCTTTTAAGGATTTTCAAAGAATATGCAGTCAGCCTGAAAAACCCCACCTTTTACATCATAACTTGAGTTATACTACTTCGTTTGATGTCTAAGTTAGCTCAAAACGATCGTATTTCAAAGGGCTATCGACTCAAGGGAAAATCAAGATTAAAAATTGCAAATAAGAAAGAGAAAAACAAAGAAAAGGACATAAGAACGCATGAAACGTGTGTTACAAAGAACTTTTCAAGGATGACGAATTATCTCTATTAACACTTTATCCAGAACGTTCAAATTATAGACGATACTACTACGAATTGACAAGAAAATTCCGTAGGGTTGCCACAATATTGTGATCTCAAAATTGAGGACAACAAACATCAATTGGCATGTAAGCTTTATGATTGTCACTCTATCCTATGAGCATTAACTTTTGACTTTTGGAGACGAGTTTGGTTCTCTTGGCATCTAGAATATAGATGTATTAGTAGAACTGAAAACCTTAAGATGGATTACACTTGGTTTCCTCCTAGACTATGCTTCCTCTAGGTCTTCTCTTTCATTGCTTGTGTTGGAGACTTGTTGAGAAGGTACACTACAATATAAACTTCCTTTGCCCAAAACTTCATGGGAACCTCTAGTTCTCCAACATGCCCTAGGCCATCTTCTGTAATTTTATGATTCCTTCTCTCAACATTGCTATTCTACTGAGGGGTTTATGGTGTTGTGAATTGGCGTTTGATATCGTGTTTAGCACAGAAGTTCGTGACCTGGTTTGATCAATTCACCCCCGTTATTAGACCTATGAGTGATTATTGAACAACCAGATTCCCTTTCTACTAATGATTTGAACTCATGGAATTCGTTAAACACTTCTAATTTTGATTTTATGAAAAAACCCCAGTCTTTCATACTAAAATCATCTACAAACAAGAGAAAATAGTTGGCACAAGTGGTTGATTCTATATTCATTAGTCCACGTACATTTGCATGAACCAACTAAAGCACACTCTATGCTCTCCAAGGCTGTCCTTTTGAAAATGGACATCTATAGTGATTCCTTGACTGGCAAGCTTTGCAAACACCTTGTATCTACTGCTAGATCTAATGTAAACCTTCAACCACATTCTCTCGAGTCAACTGAGAGAGATAAGAAAGGTTGAGATGCCCATAACATTGATGCCAAAGAGTATTTATAGCAAATGAACTCATTGCAAGTAATGCATGCATCTGAACCTCTCCAGTGTCAACAAGCCAATATAAACCACGATCTTCTATGCCAAGTGCGATGGTTTTCTTGGACTCCTTGTCAACAACATGGCACTTGTGTGTGCTAAAAATGATGTCCAATTATAGTGGCACATAATTTGACTAACTAAGAGTAGATTGATCTCCATTTTAGGACAAGGCAACCATTGCGCCAAATGCCCAGATTGGTGGTGAATGGCGCCCACCTGCATTAAGAATGGGTTTTTTGTCCCACCCAAGTGCCAACATTGGTCAATCCCCTTTTGGACCCGTGGCTGCTCGGTTATGGGTGGGTCCCGGCCCTAGGTATGCACCCAACAAGAATCCGCACCATCGCAACATTTAGGCTGGGACATTATGACCCACTGCGTTCTACAGGGCGCGGCCTCGAGACTTGGCTTTGATACCAAGCAAGACAACCACTACGTCAAAAGTCCGTACTGGTGGTGAATGACACCCACTAGCATTAAGAATGAGATTTTCGTCCTACCCAAGCTCCAACACAAGCCAACGTCTTCGTGGATATGTCGCTGCTTGATTGTGGGTGAGTACTAGCCCTGGGTACACACCCAAAAAGAATTTGCACCACCGCAACATTTAGGCTGGGACATTACTCTAGGTGTTTGTATCGGGGACAATCTGATCAAGGCACTTGTATGCGGAGATCGTGAGCATCCTTTGTTTCCAAATGTTTTAATTTTGGCCAGCGAACCTCTGGCTGCCTTCCAACATGATGTTGGTTAATGAAGCCATCCCTCCCACAATCCTAATTCATGGAAAACAAGAAACTTGCTGTTTTTGAAAATCCTCAAATATTTAGGAAAAAAAATTGCAAAAGCCAAACAATGAGTAAAACTCACAATTTTATAAAAAAATCGAAAAACATCTTTTATTAAAATTTTAGAACAATTCGTGTTCTAGCTGTTGCAAACCCTAGGCACCGTGAAATCCACACTTTTATCCAAAAAACATAAAAAAAGAGCAGAATAAAATCCCCCAAAATTTGTGCCCATTAGGCGGATCACTGATGCTAGGAGATTAGTTTGTTTCAAAATTCCCATGAGTCCTTGTTTGAATGTTCATTTAACTCTTAAATGTTAGGAATCACAACTTAGAGAGAACCTTATGGGCTTGCCGTTGATGTCCACTTGATTTTGATTTTGAGTGGAAGATGCACACCTGACTTCTTAGCATCTCCTAAGTCCAATCTTTGGCATCATGCAAACTCACTAAGTTCATATCATAGCTCGCCACCCCAGCATGTGCTAGTGCAATGTTTACATTCAGAATGAATGCATTCTCATTGACCTGGGGAATTCTCTAACTGCAGAGAACAGGGGGTACTTCAGTAAAGCAACTGCACCGTTGTTGCTTACAAACAGTAAAAGCTCTATTTCATTACCTCTTTGTATTGGGCAAAAGGGTTTGTCGGTTCTCCACAGGATGGTGATAGATTAGGTGGTTGACATATGAGGGATCTGATGCGTCCTTTACACAACTACTTTCCAGTACTAAATTATTTACAGCTATTAATGTTCCTATCAACTGTGCAAGGCGTAATCACTGATCAATTGTGTCTTTGTTGTACTTAATTCTATACAGGGCTCAGTAACATAATTGTAAATCAAGCTAATAATTTTTGGGCATTTCAAATAATATGGACAGCTTATCTTAGGTTCGGTGTATGCACTCAACCTTCGAGACTTGTTAAATGAACTTTTGAAGGTGTAGACTTTTACAACAGAAGGATGCATAGGCATTTAGAGGAATATGAATACGACTGCAGTTTACATGAAGGTAAATTTGTAGATTTCTTTATTTGGGACTGATTGCAGATTGGCGCGAGAGCTATAACAATCTTGAGAATGCATTGTTTTCCAGTTTGTTAAATGAAGGCAACTTTAATACAAAATTCATGTAAGTCATTGGCAAGGGCCTCTGTTGGCTGCACCTATATCCTGCGTTTTCTATGGAGAAAATGAAAAACAGTTTTGAACTTTAAGCATACAACTCTGATTGCTTTTGGTATTTAACATAGATATTTTTATCTGATATAAAAAAAATCTCCTCTCCACGGTTGGCAGAATTTCAGGCTAATTGAAGTTCAATTTAAAGGACAGGTATTTCCGGTGAACTAGGAATTCAATTTTGAGTCAACTAACTGGGATTTGTATGACTGATATGCAAATACACTGGGGAACAATCTCAGACTTACTGGTCATTGTGTTGGATATGTAAAACAGCCTGTATGTGGAGAACAATGAATGATACTAGTCTGCGGAAAATTTGAGTTGTTAGACTAGCTGGCAACATGTTTCATGATACCCGATTCTTTGACTCCATTTATAATATTATCCAATACGCATGTAACAATTTGGAAGGTCCTACAATTACAAACAACCTTTGCTTAACAACTTGATGAGCCCGAGGGATTTCAGTCTTACAAGGATTCTTAGTATTGTAATCAATATTTGCATAAGTTTTAATGATCTTAGAGGACAAACATTTCTCGGCCAGTCAAGTCTGCAATTCAAGCTTGTTGTCTAATTCATTTTTCTTTCTTGCTAAAGGATACAATAAAGAATCAATCTCACTTCTCATGCCTAAATACAAATGCCAAAGTGATATGAAGTACAATATTTTACACACATGTAATGCATAGCAGGAATTTGGGTTTTGACACATGGCTGCGAGTATCTCTATCAAACAATGATTTCAACACTTTTCCCATAGAATCCTTTTTTGTAAATCTTCCTGCTTAAATTTCATTTTACGTTGTAAAAGAATAGGTTTTGGTAATGTTGGTATTTGTTCATGAATGTGGACTTCACTAATACCTGCAGATCATACAATTTGATGTTTTTGATCTTATACATAGATTTTACAGGATTCAGGCAATATTGGAGCAATGCTATCATTGCAATGTCTGATGGTCATGCGATATTAGAGAGCAAACTAGACAAATAATTGACAGTGTTATTACTTTGATAAAAATGAGAAATTTTCCCTCATGGTCAAGATAAGATGAGAATCTTTTAATCACTATTGTATCATTTTGTTCCAGTTACACAAAGATGGGTTTTGCTGGCAATGTGGAACCATGCTTCATCATCCCTACGGTTGTGGCAGTGAATGAATCGTTTTTAAGTCAATCTAGAGGCTCTGGAAAGGGAAGCTGGTTAGCACAACACAACGCAGGTGTCATGGCAGATCTTGATTTCTTTATTGGCGATGAAGCATTGTCCCGATCTCATTCTAGCAATACATACAATCTCAGTTATCCTATACGCCATGGTCAGGTACAATTTTTTTGGAATGCCTTGTAAGTTTCTTTATTTTTGGGCACGGGTAGCATTTTATTATTTTTGGACTTACCCTCTAATTTAGTTGGCTCAATCCTTATCAATATAGGTAGAAAACTGGGATTCTATGGAGAGATTCTGGCAGCAATGTATATTCAATTATTTGCGATGTGATCCTGAGGACCACTATTTCCTCTTGACTGAGAGTCCACTGACTGCTCCAGAAAATCGTGAATATACAGGAGAAATAATGTTCGAAACATTTAATGTTCCAGGTCTTTATATAGCTGTGCAGGCTGTACTTGCTCTGGCTGCTGGGTATACAACTTCTAAGGTAAATATTTCCATTTAATTTTTGTTTCCTTTGCTTAGTGAAGACAGAAAATCATTTTGATCAATATAAAGTTGCCATACATCAGAAACCTCACAATTCCCATTGGATCTGATGTCAACAAAATTAAAGCCATCAATTGTGTTAGATAGTGCGGAAGGCAGAGGGGAAACAACTACTACCAAAATCATACATGGTCCAGGGAGGATCTGATGCCCTATAAAAATTAGAGAATCGTACAGATGTAACACATATCATATGTAAAGAAATTAGTATTTTTCTTGCTGGCTTGCCTTATGGTCACTGTTAACATTTTCACGTGGAAATGTATGCATGGAGGCTGCCATGGTATGATTTTTTTGTCATAAATATATAAAAATTAGGGTTCTTTACTGATAGTTTTGTAACTTTATCATGAGGGTTCATTGGGACCATTTTTGTGCCCATTTGGGAAAAACTTTGTTGGTTCATAATAAATTATCCCATATGCTAGAGGTGAAAGAGCTAAAATTAGAAAAATAATGTAAATAGACTCTTAGATAGTGGAGTAAAGTGTGTTTTGATGAAAGGAGTTCTTGTGCACAAGTCTGAAGGCAGCACCCACGATGTCTTTAGTTTTGTCCATTTTTTCAGTTTTCCTAGGGGAAACAAAGAAGTTGAATTCTTATTTCTTCCAGAAATTTCCAGTTTTTGTTATTTGAGCTCAGGTGTGCTATTCCACTGAAGTTGCTTGGGTATTGTACCCTGCCTTATGTTGTTTTGTACCCATTCCACTTGGGTGACTGCAGCTGGACTGGAACTGTGGTGGATGGCTTTGGACTTGGTGTTCTTGCTTGTAATCTAAGATCCCATTGTCTTAAGAAAACAAATTGTTGTCATTTGATTTACCGCATGTCTTCCCATCAACCATTATGCATACTAGAAAGAGGAACTTGTAATGAACATGGAATCATCAGACAAAAATGTAAAGTCTTTCAGATTGATCTGTATTCAATATTGTGAGCTAACCATCCTAGAGGATTCTCATCCCAACCTCAATTTGGAGCCTGAGCCTTGACAACAGGTTCGCAGCGTTCCAGACATTCTAAAAGTTGCTCTTGAATCTCCTTCCATATTCTAAACGTTGTTCTTGAATTTTTGCACGTCTAAATATTGTTATTGAATCTTTTGGAATTCAGTGAATAAATTTTTTTTGTTGGCAATTTTAACATCCTTTATATTCTTTCTGCAAAATTTTAATTTTTTGTAAGTTATAAATAGGGCTAGAGTCAAATTATATCCCTTTTTACTTGAAAGAATAGTCATTGTTATAACTATCAGGCCAAAGCCCAAAGTAGAAGTATTCATGATTATCTCAATGAAACCCCTTTCTATCCCGGCATGGGCATTTGCAAATTAATCAAAGTCATGAATACTGTCTAGAAGCTTTGATTCAAGCTCTTCCTTTCAAATGTACTTTTTTTTTATGGAAACACATTTCTTGCAAAACTGACTGTTACATCAATATGGGAAATTTTCTCTTAATTTTCTGTGGAATTCTTAGCATATATTTGGTGAAAGCCCATATTATCATCAGTTCTAAGTCCAAAGTCTGGATAAACTTGATATGGATTCCATTCAATCCTGGAGACTTGTCTTTTCATGCTGTATGATTGCTTCCTTAATCTTATCTCTTGAAATATTTATTGCATCGCTGGTCTCCTGATTCATCAAACAACCATTTAGGAACAACATCAATATGTCATAGTTTATCCTTGCTTTAAAAGCATTACTGTTCTGTTGAAATATAAATAAGTCCTTTGAAAAGCAAATAAATGCTTGCTTTGTTTCTATTAAATTTTCTGTTTTATGTTCTCATTGTTAATAGCCTGGATTAGTTATATTTCATTTTCGGCTCTTGAAAACACAATGAAAACAAGAAAAATACTAAATAGCAGTAGTTAGGGTGACAGATGGGGGGTGTGGTCCCGGTTTCTGGGACATCACAAAAAAATAGAGAAGTGCTGCTAAAAATGACATTTTTCTGCTGATGGTGTTTCCAGCCTACATGAAATTCTTGTACAATTTGTGAATATTTGCAGCAGGTTGAAATGCTTGCTAGCTGTTTCTGGTTGGCCCAAATGTTTTCAGGGAATTGCCAGACGATTTAAAAGTTTCTAGCTAGTGAGAAACATTTTTGGGAAATAGAGATGTTTCGTCATCATCTGTAAATACTTCCATAAAAAACAAAAAACAATGAGCGTTATTACTTAAGCCCTACTAACGTTATAAAATGTTTAGTTGGAGTCTTTCATTTTTCACCTGCTGGCACTGTGTGGGGAGTGAGGATTTATTAAGTTTATCTTTGCAGCAGGAAAACTGTAATGTCCCCTTATATTTCTTAGGGTTTAGACTGAATTCAAATTGCAAGGGACTTCTTGGTATCTATAACTTATACCCATTTCTTTAATTTGCCACAAATAGTACTGAAGGTGATGTACAGGAGTGTATAGTAACAGTATTCTTTTTTTAGGAGGCTTTGTATATAGAAAGTCTGCTTATAATGAGATAAATCGCAAACTTCTCTAATGCTTTAATTGGACTTACTGCTGGATGACTGGGAACCGTTTCTTTGTTTGTTCGATGCTTATTATGGGTATGTGTCTCTATTTTTATCACTGACTGTGAATGATGCTGACTCCTTGCTTGTTCTTACTCGATATAATTCTCTGTTGTGTTGATTTCCTCTGCTATATATTTCCTGCTGGATGATCGATGCCTTGTTTCTTTCCCTTGACTGTGATCTCTGAACATTGTCTGTGCTTCTGTGTTATCGCTGGGTAATTTGGGAACTATTTATTGCTTGTTCGTTTCCTGTTATAGTTACGCTGATTTTCTTATTTCTCTGTTTGATTGCCTCCTCTTGCCGTGGCACTTCTTCTATGTGATCTGCTATAAACCTTTTGTTCTTTCCTCTTATCCGTTTTTCCTTCCTATTTGGTGATGCTTAATCTGGTATGTTCGTGCTGCTATTTATTCCTTTCCTTGCCTTGGAGAGATGATTTCTTCCTTACTGTTCGATCCCTTTTATATGCAATGGAAAGGTTGCACAGTATAGGTGCGACTCTTCATGATCACTTCCGTTCAACAACTAGTTCGTAGAGTCATCATTAATATTTCAATATCCTTGTTTAATGAATTGCTGACAACAGCTAATGATATAGTTATCACCAGTTTTATATCATTTTGTATTTTAGCCGATATCTCCATTATTAACGATAGCAAGAATATGTAATTCACAACACTATGCATTAATATAAGATATCAATACAAGGTAGGAAAAGTTAGGAAGTTAAGTATTTTATTCATAAAATATTAATTTTAATTGTTAAGGAATTATATATACATATATATTAAATACATTTTTTTATACTATATTATTTTTTTATATTCTATTATTATTATTTATTTATTAAATGTTCTTTCAGAAAGGGGACATTAATGTCCTCAAGCAATGTCAATTTTTGACAAAACTATTAATGTGAGTAGCTTCTGCTGCGTAACTCTAATTTCATGTTAACTTGCAAATCTGAATCTTGTTGGCTAAAAGTTTTGTAAGTCACTGTGACCACAACTTTCAAAACTATGACTTTAGGTAACGTTTCATGAGATTTCTCTCTCCTCTCAGCAATAGGGGAGACTCCCTTCTTGCCGTAGGTGTCTTCAATAGAAACTTAACTGAAATTATAAAAAGGGCGGTTCTCTTTAATCAATTCCTCTTTTTTCAGGAATGGCTCTTCTCAGCAAGAAACTAACTTCTGGAAGCTGAGTGTTGATGAAACTCTAGGTTCTTTGCGGTGGGCTGTGAAGCAATTGGAATCCGGTTTGGCAGTTTATTGAACTTGGCAATGACTTCACGCATGCCTTCATGTGCTTCCTTCTTCATTTGTGTCAGTTGAGCAAGCAAAGCATGCTCATCCTCTGCGACCTTGAAGCGTTCTTCAAACTTGGTCTTCAATGTGTCCCAATCAGTAATAGCTCCAGTAGCAAGATTGTAAAACCAATCCGCAACAATACCTTGTAATGTCTCTATGAAGAGTCTTACAGAAACGTCTTGATGTTCCACTCCAAGCACGCCACAAGCGATATAGAATGCTTTGATGTGGTGCTCATCTGGGTGTTGCTTGCCATTGCTATAGAACTTGGGGAAGTTCTTATGAGAGCTTTGTGGAAGTGGATGCAGTGGTGGAGTAAGATCGAGGACCAAATGCTGTCCCCCATGGTCCTGTAGCAGCCATCTTAGGAATTAATGGCTTCTGAAAGAAAGGTGAAGATTCACTTGGTATGGGATTCTTTTTCCTAGATGGTGGATAACTGGTAGTTCGTGAGAGAGTGGTTCTATTGGTAAGGAGGTCAAGCTTAATTTGTTGGGCAAAACTTGGAGCAGCACCTTTTGAACCTTCCCCCTTATTACGTCGGACGTAATGACGTAAACCCTCTAGTGTGAATAACTTGTAAAGCAAGATTTATAACAATGGATAAAACACCAAACTTCAAAACGAAAGCGTGAGGCTTCTGAATGTGTTCGTAGATTCCCAGCGGAATCGCCAAAAACTGTTAGCTAATTTTTTTGTAAGTCACTGTGACTACAACTTACAAAACTGTGACTTTAGGCAACGTCTCACGAGATTTCTCTCTCCTCTCAGCAATAGGGAGGCTCCCTTCTTACTGTAGGTGGCTTCAACAAAAATTTAACTGAAATTACAAAAAGGGTGGTTCTCTTTAATCAATTCCTCTTTTTTCAGGAATGATTTTACAACAACTTATGAAGAACACTAAAATTCAACAAAAAACACATGTTGCTACCATAATATCGATGGCTCGGGGGTTGACGTGAGAACAACACCAAAGACACCAATCTACTTTATATGGGTGGAATAGTTACAGAAACGCAAAGTTTCCTGCACTTATCCTGAATGAGGATTCTATAATCTAAACAAACAGTAAGGCACAAAGTCTCATACTGAATGTTCACCAATTTTTAAAGTACTTATAACTGAAGCACAAAGTCTTTCAGCTCTAAGTATTTGAAGCCACTATCAATTATAGCAATTCTCCTTTTTGTAGCACAAAGTCTTCAAAAGCTCGAATTGAACGCTCAAGAGATTTATCTAAAACAAACCATAAACTGATTCAAAGATAGATTAATCAATGCAACATAAGAATTCATGAATCAACCTCAAGCTTCACAACACAAAGCTTGAGAACACTTGCTTCTTTTATTCACTTTAGAAATTTTGCATCAAGAAACACAAAGTTTTGAAGTCACAAGAAATTTCAGCATAGCCTCTTTGTATAAAAACAAAAGATGATATTTACAATGAAGCCACTCCTTTATATAGGTGAAGAGTGGAGAAAAAGATGGAGAAAGAAAAGGAAATCCTTAACCACCTTTGACTTATTCAAAATCCTACTTTGACTTATTCAAGATTACAAGACCTAATGCACTTGCAATTTGATTACATGCAACAACTATACAAGTGAGTTTCCCTGTAATTACAACTTGCCTTCATTTTACATGTAACCTGTCAATAGAACTACACCTATCTAGAAAGCATAGAAAATAAAGCATAGAAAATGACTAAGTGTCTCTGACACTTATGAATTGTCTTAAGAGGGAATTAACAAAAGCCTCAAACTTGAGAAGAGACTCGTGTACAACTGTGGGGTCAGGTGCACCTGTGTGTTGTGCAATAACAAACGCTTTGAGAATTGTGTTTGCACCTTTGGAAACATCCTTGTTATACCCTCCAATGCTGGCCTAAAGACGATTCAATAAAACCTTATAGCTTGTCAATTTATCAATGGAGCTGAAATCAAAGTTATCCGCCTCAAGCTCTAGGCGAATTACTTTTGTGAACTCTGTCATAACAATATTCTCTTCAATTAGTTCACCATTTTCAGCTACAACCCTGCATGTTAGCTCCTCAAAGCTATTGCTAATCATGTGTTCTTGCTCCCTACATAAGTCTACAACTACTTGTACTTCCTGTTACCAATCCCTGAGTAACTTGTTGATTGTTGACCATTAATTCTAAATACTTGAAGTACATCTCCCGAGAGGAAATAGCTCCGTACTCGCGTAATGCATCTAGATCAACATCATGCATCTTCCCGAAGACGCTCAAGTCCTCATCCGAAACCTTCAGCTATTGGTTGAACGATGTAAGGAGCTCGTTCAACTTAGTGACAGTCTCCTTGGCGTGTCTTAGTACTCTGAATGCATCTATGATCACCTTGTGACTCCAACCGGCTGCCCCAGTCATCTATGGCCTTGGCCTTGCGTCCAACCTGCTCCGCATTCCTGATTGACTCTTTTGGAAGAGAAGAAGAGATGGGGTCAACTCGTTGTGAAGAGTTGGTCATCTTTTGAATTGTCTCAAGTAGGCGGGCATTTTCCTTCTTAAGCTGATTTTTCTTCTCCCACAATTGATCATTCTTTCTAGAGAGCAATGTTACTGCCTCATGTGCATTCTGTTGACAACCGAGCCGTGTTTGCTTACCAAATTCAATTTATGTGAAGTTGTAATCAGAGGACTGAAGTTCTATCGGTTTGTCAACCAAAAGCTCAACAACTTTAGCATACTTGACCTCATTTTGATCAACTGTAATCCTTGAAACTGTCTTTGCCTTTTTATTCTTAGGAGGTTTTGCCTTGTTGAGTTGTCTAAAATCAAACTCCTTCAGAGGAGCTTCTTTCTTTTTTCTCTTCTGAGTAATGGTGCTAAGCCACAGAGGTAAAGTGAAAGAAACAACCTGAAATGTGGAAGTAGTAGCCACGGTGGATACCAACTCTGACTGTACAACTGTCGTGACTATGGATGGAGTCTCATTTTGGATAGCCACTGGTGCTGGATTACTTCGTGAAGCCTCAGCCATGAAATGCTCAAACTGTGCAATAGAAGTATCGAGGAGTGCCATAGACATATTTGACATGTTGGGGAAAGAAGAATATGCGTGAAACACATTCTCCAAACTGTCAAGATGTTCTTCTGAAGTAGATACCGGGGCAGCCGAGGAAATAGGCAATACAAAAGTATTCAACGGAAGATCCATTGTAGGAATGTGCACCGTGGAAAAGGAATCCACATCTGTATCTGGTAGCCTCATCGGATAATGGTACAAATTCTGGAATGACATGTATTACTTCTACATCTACTACACGAGATATCTCAGGAATAGAAACCTCCTGCAACTCATCTTCACTGTCTGTTAGATTAATTCTTATAGGTTGTATTACTTCTTTTTCTGCTGCAACAACTGTCTCGGGGATTTTGACTGTGGCTTTGCCCCCCTTGATGGTGAGCTTTGGAATCTCTTTAAATTTTGATGCCAAATAATCATCCTTTCCTTTCCCTCTAATTTCTGACTTTAGTCCGATTGGACCAGCACGATCAAAGTCCTTTCCTGGCTTAATTTTGATACACCTTAGGCCTCTTTTCTTTAGCCATAGGTTTGTGTTGGCTAAGATAGACTGAAATCTATTTTAGATAGATGTACTTTCTTTCAGTGACCAGGAAGGTGGCAAAATAGGCAAACTTTCCACTCGATGCTTACGATACTCATGATCTAGGATATCATCATCATCCTCAACACCATCAGGAATGAACCAAATTAAACTCTACAATCTGCTTCCGAGTCAGTCTGCAATAGTCCATCTTTCTGATCTCAACCTCGGAGTGCCTATCAATCCAAATATCCTCAAGGCAATGAACGTGTGTAAAGCTTTTCTTCATCTTATCATTCATGCCTCGGTAGTCAAAATAACTTCTAGACATGAATTTCTTGAGGGTGATTTCTTGAAGTTCAGCCTCCCATGCACTTAGCCTTAGGAACAATAGTCAAGGCGTATCCTCCAATCCAAAGAAGGTTCTGTGAAGAAATACCAACACGAGGCCTGTGTAGAGTAGATTGATATGCTTGGACAACCATGAGTTGTCTTGCTAGTTCCATAAGGATGATCTTGTCAGTAGGATACCGAGGAAGTGTTGTAAGGCTCACCCCAGGAATAACCAACCCTCATGTAGGTGAAATTAAAAAACTAAAGAAACAAGCAGCCATATTTATTCACTTTTTGCCAAGCTTCATCTAACACCCAGTTCGTTGGAAGATCTTTATCAAAAAGACACATGAAATGCCCAAAGAAGGCATTTTGCATTCTTTTATAGTGTACTCGGCTTGGTCTTAGTGTCAATTGCTTATAATACTCCCAGACTGGCACCAATGATCTATCTCCCTTGGTTGAGAGGCTAGAAAAAGATCCCATGGAAGCTGCAATATAAACTAGGTACGAGTTCATGTAAAAAGTGAGGGTATTAGAGACTTGAGATAGTTGCTCACAAAGTGTGGCACTGATTATTTCACAATCAAAGAGATGAATTTATACATCCAAGGCTTGAAGAAACTGGATTCTTTGAGGCCCATGATCCTGCTAAGTAAGGTGATCAAATCATTGATCTCTTCATGAAACTCTGACCTATGGACAGTCTTCGACCATCTAGACAAATAGACTCTCTTATTCACCAACTAGTTTTCATTGACGCACTTAATGCAATCATGTTTCCCCTCATCCCATCTATCCTGAGCCTTTTTCTTGGTCATATCAATACAAACTGGAGTAAGAGGGACTTTGAAGATTCTATCAATGGTATCAGGATCAAGACTGATAATGGTGTTTCCATCATCATCTCTGACGGTCCTAGACTCATGATCAAAATGTTGCGCACATGCCATTACAAACTCTGTTCTAGGGCAGCCACTGGAAACGTAGAAACAAGATGAATATGACTTTGAATAATGGGAGCCATCTCCTTCTGTGTAGAGGTTTCCACACTTCTAAGAAATTCATCCATGTCTAGATGCCCCAGTTCAATGTCTCTGATTTCTTCAACATAAGATGTCATCTGGGAAGGTGAGATAGAATTATGGTATTTATCATATTGATATTTCATTTTCTTCTTGCCTTTTGGAGAAACCAGTTCTTCTGACATAGCAAGCACACCTGTGGATAAAGCCGCAACATGAAAATTTCAAATGTAAGAACATCTTCATATGGTATGGATAGATCCATAAAACACAAATTGAGGCTCAAACTTCATAGATCAGGAGGCATGCGCGTGCTGGATATGAACGGAGGGCCTTTGAGCAATTGGAAATGAAGAAATTTGGATGGAATCAACTTTTTAAAATGGGAGGAAGGCGGAAAACGAGGTTTTCCAGGAGCATTGCAAGTAGATGGAAGGCAAGTGTTTGGCATGGAAGTGAGGCGCATAAGCATATATATACAAATGGGGAGACTTTCCTCTTGTAAGTGGGGTTTTTAAGTCCCATTACAAGTCATTTGGAAAGTACTTACTGTCTACAAACGGGTTTTTGAAGTCCATTTGCAACCTTGGAAAAGCGTCACAAAGTGCTTGGAAAATATTTGTAGGTGGACTTTTTGGCTTGCATTACAAATAGGAATTTTTTTTTGCTCTTTTTATGCAAGATAAGCTTACGGATGGGGCTTTTAATCCTGACTGCAAATGCAATAAAAATGCGTGCTTTGGAGCTTTTTTCATTGTGGGAAGAACTTGCATAGCAACATTGGAAGGAACTCTCATTGTAATTTGGGGAAGATCATTGCATTATCTTCACAAACAATGTTCTTATACAAAGACTACAAATTTGAAAATGATTTGCAATAACAAAAACGTAAATACAAAACAAGAGAATAAAAATAAAAACAAAGACAAAAGCCCTAGCCATTTTTGCATAAAGAATTAAAAAAAAAATGAAATTGTACCTCTGCTTGAGAATCACAAATGCAATGAGGAAGAAAACAAGGCTTTGAAATCTAAAGAAA
Source organism: Thuja plicata (assembly GCA_018584345.1). Lineage (NCBI taxonomy): Eukaryota > Viridiplantae > Streptophyta > Pinopsida > Cupressales > Cupressaceae > Thuja > Thuja plicata. The sequence continues at coordinate 2,529,394 of MU225886.1, forward strand.
ATCCCTCAACCCTTGATGATTTTGGATCTAGAAAAGAACTTCAATTCTCAGCTATATAGATGAAAGAGTTGGATCAAATCTTCTCACATTCTCAGTCCTCCATGAATTCTTGAGAAATGGTTGAGGATTAGAAACCATGTGCTTGAAGATAGGAAGCCAATGACTCCTTCAAACATAAAAAACGTAGTTCCTAAAAGCTACTGCAAGTCGAAATGCATTAGAGGAGAAAAACGACGCCTATAAGGAAGAAACGTGGTTTGCTTTGGTCATTGCAAGCTGCAAATGTTTGAGTTTGCCCTTGTACATGCTTTAGACTTGCTGTTGCATGTGAAACACTTTTGCCCTCTACAAAAACAAGCTGCAAATGCCGTAGACGGGCTTTTAAGACCAAAACGCAAATGCTGGAAGTGTTTTTATTGAAACACTAAACATACAAATAACGACGGGCTTCTAAGCCTACATTTCAAGCTGGGAAATGTTTCTTCCTTTGCAAAATCAATTGCATTTGCCCTCGACGAGTTCTTGGATCAACGTTGCAACAGCTGCAAGTGATTATTCTTAAAAGACTTTGCACTCAATACCTTGGACGGACTTCTAGAGCCACGATGCAAGATAAAAATGCTGCCTTGTTTTCAACACGTGCTTTTGAAACCACAATGCAAGTCGAAATGCTGAAGACTCATGGAAAAAACCCTTTTGAAAGTCATAGTCGGGTTTTTATGTGTAATTCATATAAAAATCGTCTGCTTTGCTTCTATATGGCTGACGACGGGTTTTTTTATATGCATTTGCCAATCGATTTATGACTTAGAAGAAATGACTTTTATGAAAGACGGGTTTTTGAATGTGTAATGCATCTAAATATCGCCACCTATCCTTCAGACGTTTTTTTTAGATTGCATTTGCAAGTCAAAACATGTTTTATTTTGTTAAAACAAAAACTAATACTTTGCAAGCGAACTTAAAAAGCCCACTAGTAAGAATAAGTTTGAAAACATCCTTTATTTTAATAACGGGTTCTCATGCATCTTTACAAGCATATTAACTCTAAAAATAAAGCATGTAATGAGACTTAAAAAGCCCACCAATACATTAAAATCTAATTAAAGTCCACATATTTCTTTGCAAATATGTAAAGGTGGAGTTTTAATTCGAGATTGCAAGTAGATGATACCCAAGATGTTATGTAATGACTGACAAAAAGCCCACTTGACATGACTTAAGAGACCTCGGTGGACTTTTGCTTCCACATTGCAAGATTTTAAACAAGAAATGAAGACTTGCAGTCAGGCTTAAAAAGCCCACCATCATTGTACTTAATTCCTCATTATCTCTTAAAATATAGCTCCGATTTAGGCCTAAGATAGCTCAAAACGAGCGAAATTTGAAATGCAACAAACCTAGGGCAAAATCAAAATCGAAAACCAACCAATCAAACAAGAAAAATCAAATAAAGACTCGAAGGTTACCAAAAATCGAGCACTTGCAGTCAGGGAAGAAAAACCCGTCATAGCAAGAAAGATCAAGTGAAACTCGACGGAAACCTTAAAAAATGGCGTTCGAAAGACAAAAGACTTAGGACCATTCTAGGGATAACTGATTGCCTTCATATAACGCCATCAAGAACACCAAACTTAGAGAATTTGCCTACTAATTAATGAGAAAATTGCGTAGGGTTGTCCATGTTAAGTTTTAGGATAGCTGCAAATGTAATATCACTCTATGTTGTATGTGTTTTCCAAATGCAGCAATCTCTCTTTCATTTATATTGAGAATGAGGATAGGAGAGACATGTCCGTAAATGGGACATGTCTATTCATTATTATGAGATTAATATAATGACAATTGACTATGTAACTACATAAATATATATAGACACACACACACACATGTAATATCTCTAAATCATTATTATATTAATTTCTCCTAATACTATTTTAGACATATATCTATATATATTATATCTCACATAATTATAATATATATATATATATATATATATATTCAATAGTCTCAATAGGATTTATATATATATATATATATATATATATTCAATAGTCTCAATAGGATTTATCTGACAGAAGCTACAAAACATCAACACTACCTCTTAGCTAGGGAGGATAAAATCCATCCAAGAGAGCAACACAAAGTTAATTGTGAAAGTTTTATATGATATTCACGATAACTCATAGATTCATAAAATATCATTTCATGATATTGAGAGCATCGATCTCTTTGTATAAATGTTGCTACAAACATCAACACTCCCTCTTAGCTAGGGAGGATAAATGTCAACACTTATATGACACTTGACAACATCAATCATATGATGTAAGCAATAAAATCATCATCCTCATGATGTAATCAATAGAAACATATTCTCAAGATGTGGATTGCCTCCATCGACGATTCTATCCACGAGCTCTCAGGTGGATTGTCTCCATCGACGATTCTATCCAGAAGCTCTCAAGTGGATTGTCTCCATCGGCGATTCTATCCACAAGCTCTCGTGTGGATTGCCTCCATCGACGATTCTATCCACAAACTCACGAGCTTTAGAGTGGATTGCCTCCATCGGCGATTCTATCCACAAGTTCTCGGGTGGATTGCCTCAATCGATGATTCTATCCACAAGCTTCATAAGCTTTAATGTGGATTGCGTCAATCGACGATTCTATCCACAAGTTCTATCTATTATGATCTGTTTCAGCCATCACAAGATGTCTATCACAATAGAAGGTCAATTTATTGTAAGATTGTCACCTTCCAATAACTTTTACAAATACAAGTGATAGTCGTCACTTCCTCATGATTTACACAGGGGCAGGCCCATTAAAACATGAAGTCACACATATGACATCCACCATGCCTTAGCGCAGAGGGTGGAAACAAGGGATTTTACCTCGAACTTCTCTCACAGAGAAGTACTCATTGAGAAGATATCAATTTGTTGATCTTTTTCATCCAAGAGTGCTTAAGATAAAATGTTATACTCCCTCTGAATCTGATATCAATCTTCTTTTCCTGCAAGAGTATCTCCGGAAAAGATCAAGGCAAATACCTCTTATAGTACGTACAAAAATTAGAGATGACAGAGAGACTACAATGAGTAGATAAATGTAATATTCAAGGATAATAGATACTTATCTGCACATCAACATCCTTGACACAAGTTGCTTCAATGAAGGTCCATATACATCAAATCAGAAAACATCTTCTCAAATTAATTGAGACTTCTCCCCACTAAGGATGATTCAAATGGGAATGTAACATTGGTTATTATTCCCCCCCACAATGTACAATTCCCACTCTTACATCGTTGAACAATTCTCATGTCTTCTTGTGAAATGACTTGATTTCTCCAAGAGAGGTGACACTCTATAATTAATGTTTTCTTTATAGAAAGAGACACCCTTCCTTGAATACGTTCTTCTTTGTTAATGCTTGACCACAATCATAACAAATTAATATATTTCTTTAATGAAAGCCGCTTTCAGGAATTTCACATAGACCCGTACACACTCCGTCATAACTTTTGAACCCCACATTGTCTCTCCAATCGCTCCAGTGAGATTCTTCAAACTTTGTTTTTCACCAACATATCCAAAATTCAGAAAAATCCAACGGTGGATTTGTGAGATATGGTCCCTGTACTGAGACTGTATTTTCTGAGACAGTCACACATTCACCATCAACAAACTACTCCCTTACATTTGCATTCTAGCTTTGATACCATGTTAAGTTTTAGGATAGCTGCAAATGTAATAGCACTCTATGTTGTATGTGTTTTCCAAATGCAGCAATCTCTCTTTCATTTATGTTGAGAATGACGATAGTAGAGACATGTCCCTTCATGGGACATGTCTATTCATTATTATGAGATTAATATAATGACAATTGATTATGTAACTACATAAATATATATATACACACACACATACACTTGTAATAGCTCTGAATCATTATTATATTAATTTCTCCTAATACTATTTTAGATATATATCTATATATATTATATCTCACATAATTATATATATATTCAATAGTCTCATAGGATTTATCTGACAGAAGCTACAAAACATCAACACTCCCTCTTAGCTAGGGAGGATAAAATCCATCCAAGAGAGCAACGCAAAGTTAATTGTTAAAGTTTTATTTTGATATCACATTACTGTGATATCAGAGATATGGTCTCACCAGGAATATCAAGTCTCATGATATTCACCATAACTCATAGATTCATAAAAATATCATTTCATGATATTGAGAGCATCGATCTCTTTGTATAAATGTTGCTACAAACATCAACAGTCCAATTTTGTGAATTCAAAATTGAGCACTACAAATCCAATAACCCAGATTTATGAATTGCAAGGTTTGTAAATTTCTCTCCACACCCGGAGAACAGGGTTATAAATCTCAGGCCAAAGCCCAAAGTAGTAGCATTCATGATGACTCAATGAAACCCCTTTCTATCCCGGCATGGGCATTTGCAAATTAATAAAAGCCATGGATACTGTCTAGAAGCTTTGTTTCAAGCTCTTCCTTTCAAATATAAAAAAAGATTTATGGAAACATATTTCTTGCAAAACTATACTGTTACATCAATATGGGAAATTTTCTCTTAATTTTCCGTGGAATCCTTAACACATATTTGGTGAAAGCTCATCTTATCATCAGTTCTAAGTCCAATGTCTGGATAAACTTGATATGGATTCCATTCAATCCTGGAGACTTGTCTTTTCATGCTGTATGATTGCTTCCTTATTCTTATCTCTTGAAGTATTTATTGCATCACTCGTCTCCGGATTCATCAAGCAACCATTTAGGAACAACATCAATATTTCATAGTTTATCCTTTCTTTAAAAGCGTTACTGTTCTTTTGAGAGATAAAGAAGTCCTTTGAAAAGCAAATAAATGGTTGCTTTGTGTTGAAGTTTCAGACCAGAAATGGCACAATATACAAAATAGATAACACAAAACACAGAACACAAATGTTACCCTGGGAAAACCCTCCAACTTGAGGGGAAAAACCCAGCCACACCATAAAATCACTTTTATTGATTAATAATAAGAGTCTGATTCTTACAATCCTCACAATAAACTGAATCTACAGAAACAATGGAATATAAACACCTTATACGCTAGTCACCATCAGAAATGTCTGAGACAATAAAGACCTACGCAAAATAGAAGATCTCTGTGAACAACAACCAAAAGTACTGATACATACAATACGCTGAAATAAAATGTGCCTTTTAGAATATAGAATATGCTTGTGCGAAAAAGCAGAATCAAAACTGCCGAAAGCTAAAGAGGGCGACTCTTCAACAATGAAGAGTCTACCGTTACTCATGAACTGACACCCAGCTTTAGAGTCAACTGTTACTTATGAAATGGCACCAAGCCCAGCGATACCACTCCAATTGATGCCAACACACGGACCATTTCATAGACTTATGGTAACCTTCCATGTCATGTTGACCGCTACAAGTTAAGAGAGATCACACTGGCTGACTTGATGAATCGACATCAGAGAATATAAAATATTACTTGAATGAAGAAACAGCAGCAGAACACATCATGAAGAGAGGATGAACAGAATCATATCACAGAGAATACTGTCAGGTAAGAAAGATTTTTCCTGCGCTACATATCGTTAACACTTTGTTTCTATTAAATTTTCTGTTTCCGTTCTCATTGTTAATAGCCTGGATAAGTTATGTTTCATTTTCGGCTCTCAAAAACACAATGAAAACAAGAAAAATACTAAATAGCAGTAGTTAGGGTGACGGATGGGGGGTGTAGTCCCTGTTTCTGGGACATCACAAAAAATAGAGAAATGCTGTTAAAGATGACATTTTTCTGCTGATGGTGTTTCCAGCCTACATGAAATTCTTGTACAATTTGTGAATATTTGCAGCAGGCTGAAATGCTTGGTAGCTATTTCTGGCTGGCTTAAATGTTTCCAGGGGATCACCAGACGATTTAAATGTTTCTAGCTAGTACTAGAGATGTTTCGTCATCATCTGTAAATACTTCCATAAAAAACAAAAAACAACGAGCATTATTACTTCAGCCCTAATAATGTTATAAAATGTTTAGTTGGAGTCTTTCATTTTTCACCTACTGTCACTGTGCAGGGAGTGAGGATTTATTAAGAAGTTTATCTTTGCAGAGAAACCTTACCAGTAGAAGACTGATTTTTGCAGCAGTAGAAGTGTAGTCTTTGTTTGATATTTCTAGCAGTGAGAAAACCTGAAGATCTGATAAAGTGGTCTCCTTTAAAGGTTGACAGCAAGATCTGTAGTTCACTGATGAAATTTCCATTGACACTCCATTCTGGAAATATGTTGCGAGGATGAGTGAGAAGGAAAAGCGAGCAACAAGGTCTTGCATACCAGGGTGCAACAAATGCAAGGTAAACAATTGAGATCCAAAATGGATGATTTGTAAACTCCATGGATATTCCATTAAGTGAATCATCAATATGAATCCTTCTATTCATATGCATTTTGTTCTCTAGTTTTATCTTTTATGCATTAATTGAACAACATGGAAGGCAAACATCAATAGAGAAAAGGACTATTCACACTATCCATAAACACTTGTGTCTTAGCTGTTAAGAAGATAATCTGAAGCAAGAAAAATGACGCAACCCAAGGAAAAGATAATGCAAAAGATTTACTTTTAAGAAACCTAATGTATAAAACTCCTGTAAATAATCCACTATCAACTCTACTTTGACAAGTTTACTCCCTTTCAGTGGCATGCAAGAATATCTCTCATGACCATTCTCATTTGCACCAAATTAGTGAACTTGTATGTGGCTATATATGATCATACAATCCTCATGCAATATAAAAATACACTTTTACTTTTAAATGCGGATAATCTTAGACTAGCATGATTGAAATACGTTTATTTCAAATGAATTCTCTCTCAAAGCATTTGTTATGCCCCCAAGTGGTAAGATTTACTTCTATGAAGAAAGAATCAACCAGCACATACTTCAATGGGTGTATTTATCCTAAGGGATTGGTATATAAGTTGATCAAGAGAAAATGGAAGGTCTTCTATGTGAAGAGACAGAAGGAGAATCACTTCAACTACCCAAACTGGTCTTCAAGTCTGCCATTTTCTCCTATATGGGACAGATTTGGCTGTGACTGGAACCATTAGTGGCATACTGCTTCCATTATGATGAATTCATCAGGAGTGGAAATTATAGGATTAGTTTGTTTGTGGATGAAAATGTCATCTTAAGACTTTCTTCTACTAGTTCACCTCTTTTCCATTGTCTCTTCCTTAGGAATCTCTCACAGCATGATTGATAGTTTTTAGATCAATCATTATGCATCTGTCTCTGTCTCTGCCTTACAAATCCTGTAAAATTATCTGATAATTTTATATCACACATCTCCATCTAGAAAGAAATTGGTCGCAAAAAAGCTTACAAAACCACCAAATGCCAAGTATAAGGATTTGAAACTCATTTTTGTGAAAATGGGCCTATTTTCTGCCTCTTCGGAATTTTCAAATTCTGTTGGATGCAGTCATGGTTCTAACTTCTAAGCATACATCAATTTAATGTGTTGTAGTCTAAAATACCTTCCAAAAAAAAATACAAGTTTGTTCCCTACACAAGGGCCATTAAGAATATCAACAAGATCCACTCACTAGAACTCATCAAACCTCTCAAGATTCTCATGATGCTGGAAATCAGAATAACCATGCCACATTGTAGTGACCAAAATGCACTTACTCTAGTTGTTAGTCCACAACAACTGAAATACACATGCAAAATTGAGAAATAGTCAAATGTAAACTCTCTGGCGCATTCTGATCTCTATGATGTAGTAAAACAGACTTTTGAGCTGATGAATCTGGGTTGAGTTGAAGCAGTATAAACATATAAACTTTGGTTGAAACTTTAATCTGTGACTTTGTTCTCTGATGCTTCTTTCCACAGCCTTCTACAGCTTGCTTCTTGCATCTCCCTTATGCAAATTCTGTGCAATGGGTATTACTTCTCTGAATGATACTCTTCTACTTGCCAAATTTGTATGTTGATTTTGGCTTGAGTTGAAATAGTATTACCATATCAACTGTTGGTGAAACTGTAATCTGTGACTTTTTTCTCTCATGCTTCTCCATACCCTTCTACAGCCCGCCTCTTGCATCTCCGTTGTACAAATTCTATGCAACGGGTATTACTTCTTTGAATGATACTTGTATACCTTACTTGCCAAACATAACGATTTGTAAGGGACAAATTGCAATGGCACAAATTTGAGGTATTTAGTAACTCCTACAAGCACAAGGAAAACCTGTTCTGATACCAATCTTATTATTCAACTCCATGGATATTCCACTGGAAGAATCATCAATACAAATCCTTTTATTCATATGAATGTTGCTGTACAAGTTTATGCAGCAATCGAACGATAGCAGGCAAACATCAATAAGGATAGGAATCACATATCCATAATTGATTGTAAATACAACAACATCGAGCAACTTTGGGTTGCACCCTGATAAAGAGTCAAGTCCCTCAACAATGCTTGTAGTGGAAGAACTAGAACAAGAGCAAATCCTTACAGCCATAGAGATAGTGTAGAGCTGCAGGCCGCCTTAAGAAAAATTGCACGTTTGGAAGCGTAGCTTAGGAATATGAATGCAAAAGGGGTGAACTTGATACATTGGCACAATTGGCAGAGGAGGAAATTGAGTGAACAAGGGCTGATTTGACGCAACTTGCAGTCGAAGCCAGCCTACAACAGAAAACCCAAAGACTAAAGAAAAGACTGCAACCTTTTTTTAAATTTCCTGTTTGTAAACAATATGAAACGAAAGCCACATAAACACATGGGCCTAGTATTGAGGAATTGCTTTGGAAAAGAGATAAGATCATCTAGGCCATGAAAAATAACTGGGCCCAAGAGAAAAGGGAACTACAAGGCAGATTCAAAGAAGAATTGAAGAGAAAAAATGATGGAATAGACAAGTTGAAAGCCAAAGTAGAAAGCAGAACACAACTTACTACTCGGTTGACTATCAGCCTCCGGCAAGAATCTGTGTCCTCTACTTAAAGGAATAGTGGCCGAGTTTTCAGTTCACGAGTATTTATTGTGTTTTATACCTGAAAGTTGATAGGTCATTTTTAAAACCTACAAGGGAAGCACAATTGAAATGGAAAGTCAAGTGTGCGAATATTATCTTCATGATTTTGTTGGTCCCTAAAATTCTAAGTGGAACCGTAACTTGTATGTTGAGGATGTACAGTCAAAAGAATTTTGTTCTTACATGAGAAATGTGAAGAACAGGAAGAACAGAGAACAAATGAGAAAATATTGAATGTAAAAAATCTATTCCTTTTAGGCTAAGTTACCGATTTGGGTGCGGAGGCGGATGCAGGTGCGAGAATCGGGTGCGTGGATGTGCAATTTTTTTTTTTGGGGGTTTTGCATGTGTTTGGATGCGTTTATATTTATATATATATAATATATATACATAAAGCAGCAAACGTTGCCGTTTTTTAAATTATATATCTCAGATTGACAATTAAAAATAAAACAGTGATTATATATTTCAATTTGAAACTATAATATATTTCAACTGAATTAAAAAAAGGTTAAAACAATGTCGTGATTATATATCTCAGACCGAAAATAAAAAATAAAACAATGCTGTGATTAAAAAATAAAACAATGCCGTGCGGGAGTCACAGCAAAATCGAACTTGCGATTATCGTGAATGACTTCCGCTGCTGTGTTATTGTGAATGATGCAAAAGACATGATTTGACAAGTGTTATCTTTCTCTGTTTTAAGTGAAAAAACGTCTGTTTTGACATTTTCTGCCCCGGATGCTCATTGATGCGTGCTGGTGCGCTCTGGATGCGCCCAGGAAGCGCATCACAGGGCTGTGGATGCGCTTCCTGGGCGCATCCAGAGGGCACCAGCTTCCGCACCCGCATCCGTAAGCACCCACGTCCACATCCTAGGCTCAGAGGTGGAGCGCATCCATAGGGCACTCACAGCCCTGTGATGCACTTCCTGGGCGCATCCAGAGCACACCAGCTTCCGAACCGCATCCGTAAGCACCCGCGTCCGCATCCAAGGCTCAGTGGAGTGCATCCACAGCCCTGTGATGTGTTTCCTGGGCACATCCAAAGCGCACCAGCTTCCGCACCCGCACCCGCATCCGTAAGCACCCGCGTCCGCATCCAAGGCTCAGAGGTGGAGCGCATCCACAGGGCATCCACAGCCCTGTGATGCGCTTCCTGGGCGCATCCAGAGCACACCAGCTTCCACACCCGCATCCGTAAGCACCAGCACCCGCATCCAAGGCTCAGAGGAGCGAATCGGTAACTAAGCTTTTAGGATTAGGTTTGAGGCTAGAGACTTGGACAGAGTTGCAAAACAATGGGTGCATTTGTTAAATGTTCCTGAAGTGGCTGATAGATTTGTTTGCAACCAAGGCTCAAAAATAAATCAGTATGTGGAACTAGTGTCTCAATATGGAAACGAATCATTCATTTGCAGCGAGCAGAGATGGCAGGAACTTTCACTAGAGCTGCAGAAAAAGGGGCCCTACTCCACTTATAACTTCAGGGCGGCTGTCGCCAAGGTTTGAAGACACGTTGACTCAGGTAAATGGCACTGGCTTGGTTGGCTACCACTAGCCTTTCATTCACCCCTCTTTTGGTTTCCAACCTGTAGCTGGAAAGGTGACAGGAGATTGACAAGGCAGCAGAAGATTGGGGTGGGGAAGAATTGAAGCTAGGAGAGGATTTTACTTCAAACAAACTGGGGATCCACTGGCCCCATTGGTTTTAGAGAGCTTTGTCTGATGTATATGTAGACCATGGTTGCTTGAGGACAAACAACGAATTAAGTGAAGAGCACACATAAAATACTGAGGGGTGGGGTGGAGGGGTAGGGTTGAATCAGTATTTTAAAGTTTTAAATGCACGAAACCACAAAGGAGAGAATTAGAATAGAGAGAACAATCATCTTCAAGGAGAACAGAAAAAGTCACATGAAAACCCTTTCGGGTAAAAAACCATGGCACATTAATAGCTTTCATTAGCGAAACGGGCACCAACCCAGATTACATAAGTGAGCACCAACTCACAGAGAGCACCAACTTTCAGAGAGCACCAACCCTTCTCGAAGCACCAACTTCGATCAGCTGAAGCACCAACTTCAGTTTTCTTTGCATCAACTCCAAAATCACTGAAACAAAAAAACACCTTCCACCATACACAACACTTCAGTCGCAATCCATAAATTACACTACACCCCTGTATTTTTCAGCAGTATAAGAATCAACAGACATAAGTATGCAGCAGACCAAACTAGAGATATTCTTTTCAATATTTAGTTTATCAGTTTGCACGATACATATCGCTCAAAAACCATACTCAGCATGAGTGTATCCAACACTCAATAACACGTGCCAAATCATGATCAGTCAAGACACAAAGGATCCCTGATTACTCCTCTGCAAGAAGCCTCACAGCACAAGTAAGAGATGGAAATCTTCGATAGACAGAAAAGACACCGTTCTTTACAAATTGATTAAAAATTAAAATCAATTTTGTTGATTTACGCCAAGTGCACACACCGAACCATTAATGCTCCCTTATTTTACCAAACTCTGCAAATATTATACTTGACTCCAATAATATACTTGACTCCTATCACTCAAGTCAGTAACACGGTTCCCCTCAACAAGACATGCTTTGACTCTGCCAAAAGGAATGACTGTTTTAGGAAAACTGACTCCAACATCATCGATCCACACATTACCTGCTCCAGTAAAAAATCTGCTCTTCTCAATTAATCCCTTTGCCTCAGAATCACACAGTCACCAAAACTTTCTACACATGGATAGCAGTCACAAAATTTCTACAACTCTCCTTAGTCGTGTCACTTCATCATGACTTAAGAGATATCATTTTTTTTTATTTCATTCAAATCTGAAGCACAATATTGTCTCTACTAATCCCCACGATTTCCTGCCATCAATATTTCTCAGCCCAGTGATTGAATGAGTAGTGAACGCACAACTCTTTCAATAAAAAATGGCTCCAGCACATTCGAACAACTTCAAAAGAAAAACAATGCCAACTTAATGAATTTTTAATTCTTCGTTCAATGATTTTGGCATCCTTTAGAATTCCACTAAAAAACTTGATACACGGATATACCACACTAATGTCTTCATAAGCATACCGCCCAGTCATTCCCAGTGATGTAGAAGGTAACGCACGACAAAAAAGGAAAATCCTTAAATTAAGGAAGAATCCTCCGTTACTAATATTTGAAGCCATCAGATTGAAACTGCCATTTGTGAAACTTGAGCTGTCGCACCCCAAAAAGGAGAAATAAATAAATAAAATGTTTCAAATAAAATTACCAAGTTTTTATTTCTGAAGCGTTCCATAACGTTGAGAATATATGGGATGAAACCATATTAAATTTAGCCACCACATTTAAAATCATATAAGTTGACTTTTTAAAAAACACTTGATGACATGTCAATCCAGCAAGCAAGTGTAGTAGACAGGCTACCAGCTTAAGCAGACAACCAACCAGCCCAAGCAGAAAACCAAGCAGCTCAATCATGCAACCAAGTAGCTCAACCAGGCAACCAAGTAGCTCAAGACAACTCAACCAAGTAACCAAGTAGCTCAAGCAGACAACCAAGCAATTGATGAAGGTCTGATGAATAATCAACAGCTTGATAAATATTTCATTCCAATTCTTAATTACTTTGAGTAATCCTCCAAAATTTATACGACCTTGAAAATCATTACAAATTACCACGGAATCTACTTCAACTTATAGAGTGGAGGTGCTACATTGAGCAGTAACATGTAGACCCATGAAAGATCCCCAATTAAATTCTGATCCAATTTTCAGAGTTTTGGTTTCCTGATTGTCTTTGACCAGCGAATAAGGAAATTTGACTATACTTTTTGTTTGTTTGTTTTTTGTTGTTTTTTCTGTTTTTGTGTGTTTTTGATGTTTTGCTGGAAATTTTGCAAGGGTTTGATGAATGCCAGAATAAAGAAATTGTTGATAACAAAATAAATGAACATATAAACAAATATAAGGCAATGTAGATGCTTTCTATTCAAGAATATGGCTGAAGTACATACCCCAAACTATACACTTAAATCTGATACAAGTTTGGGACAACAAATGTAACCTTTTCTAGCTCTAAATTCAACTCCACAACTCTGTTCCAGGTCTGATATCAAATTTCCAACTACTGTAGATGTTGGATCAGCTCCAAACCAACAAGAAATCCTACGTGCCACCTAGGGTTTGATGCCCATGTGTTCAAAATGGTACGGCGGGCTGGAAAGATGCAATTTTGGTGTAGTGATGATCTTTGAAAAGCCCGATCTGCTAATGGCTGTCCTTGATCTGCTCAATTAAAATGCTGCTCACTGTTATCACCTCCAACCAGTCAATAAAATACCTTTTTCCTGCAATAAAATGGCTGATAACCTGTCCCAAACTGAAGAATTGTCTCTGATATGATTTCTCACTTTTGTGGGCCACCGAACTATGAAGGGTTTTCATCCTCCACAATAGATCTGAAAATTTCTTCTCCACACAGCTGCTGCTCTCAAAAATGTGTTTTTAAAATGAAGAAAATGAACCCTAAATCTTCTTTTAACTTTTTCCCTTTTCCCTCTAAGAGGTTTGATTCACGTTTAGGGTTTCATGTTTTTTTTTAATGAACTTTATTAAAATTGTTTTTCCTCTAGAGTTTCGAACAAAATGCCCACTTTTTAAAACAACTTACAACTTATAACTCCTAGGGATGTGTGCCATGGAGGGGGCCACCCAATAACACTTTATTATATTCTAACCTAAGTATTTGATATATCTCCTTAGATAAAATGAGAATTATACGTTATATACATTATCATTATACATTTGATGATCTTATTAAGATTCATTCTATAGTTATCATTACTTGATAACTATGATAGTTATAATTGATAACTATCATAGTTA
>MU225886.1:2559677-2580364 GCA_018584345.1 Thuja plicata
ATATAGAAGATGATGATGATGAAGAAGAAGAATATCAATAAATTATTAATCCATTAGTTGAACTTATAACAATGATACTTGAACTGATGTAATGATTTAATTTTAATGTTTTGATTCTTGAATCTTTGATGTTGAACTTGCACTTGAAGTATATGATGGTATGATCATGAATCATGCTGCTATGATTACAAGTGTTTTTGTTGTTTAAATGTTTTTATGATACTATGTGACATTCCAATCTTAACTTATGCTTCTAGGCTGCATAAATATGTAACGCATGGATGGATTTATCATTTATGTTCCTTGTTTATGTATGTTAGCTTCTATTTGATGATGTTATAGTGTGTTTAAGTTATATTCAATAAAGGGTGCATGAAATAAGTTTTAAATTGTTAAAATCTCTAAATTTTAAGGGTTTTTTAAATTTGCCGATTCATGGGCGATTCGATTCCGATTCATGGGCGATTCGCGATTCGATTCGGCCTTGCCGATTCCGAGACGATTCCGGTTCTCGTTACTTTGGTAAAAAGTGATAGTACATTGTTAACAAGGGAAAGTCATAAATAATTTCCTTGCCCTTGTATTAAACAAGTTTTAGAAAATTAGTAAGTGTCTGATGGAAATTCATTATGGAAATTAATTTATATGGAGATTTGGTAGGTGATAGGGTTCTTGAGAGTTCCTCAGCGGCTTCATAACTTTGGTGTTGTAATGTAAGAGAAGGGAATATCTCTAGATTATGAGATATGATAGTTTAGTTGGACTCTTAATGATTATGTCGAGGGTTGATAGCAGCCTAAAATCCTCTTTTATATATTTTTATTTCTTAATAATGTGCATTTTCTTGTGTTGTCTGTCTTTATATGCAGTACTATTAATCTAAATAGTTACATGTCTACTGATCAACTAAGCTGACATGGATGACATCACATGATTAGTTGGATGACATTTGCTTTAGTGATCTTTGAAGTCGATGAGGATGAAATTGCATGATTACATGGATCACAGCTGCTGTAGTTGTTGGAGATGGGTTCTGTAGGAAGACTATAAATATGCCCCCTCCAAATATGTAAAGTGTTATCATTGGCATTAAATATTATACCTTTTATTTTGGTAATAAGCTTGGATCCTCTGTGTATACTTGCTTTCTTTAACAACACTCCCATTATGTTTATTCTCCTTACCTCTTGTTTTTGACAATTTATTCTCTTGACGTAGGAACATGCACAGATATCCTCAGCTGTGAAAGTGTTTACTTGAAAATTTAAACACCTCATGTGATGGCTTCAATTTTATACAGTTGGCTTTGTTCTCTGTAACGAGTACTCAGTTTTTGACTATACACGATTCTGCTATGCTAACCTGGGTCTATGCACTATTTTTGTTGATTGTTCTGACATTTGAGCTGATTCATCCTTAAATGCTAAAATAAATCTTCTGCGTGATTATTAGTGGGTATGTTCAGGCATGGATTTGTCATTTATTATGAGAACACAAAATTCTGATTTCAAGGGAAATGGGTTTATATCATGTGATTAGTTTTAAACTTTTAACTATGAATTTAAATTTTCTGAACCATTTATTTAATTGCATAGTTCCTCATTTGTTGTAATGTCCCCTTTCTGGCACATGTTGTACGAGTTTGTTGTTAGCCGATTTCTCCATGGTCCTGTAGCCTAACCAAAACATTTAAGGGACTTTTAGGCCAAATGGCCTTGACAGTTTTTTTTACAGGTCAATCTGAGGCGTCTAGATACAGTTTTGGCATACTTACTATTTATAGTAAGTCATTTGGGCAGGGCCAGGATCTTCAGTGACAGTGTCATGTTGATGGTTAATAGTTAATATCGACAGAAGATTTTAATATCATTGTATGATTCATTTATGCATTAATAAAGTTAGATTATAAAGTTAAATATAAATATTTAACTTTATTAATGTGGCCCGTGGGACTATAGTTGAGTGGGAAATATTTAAATAATAAAGGTCCTCTTATTTAATAACACATTGGAGACAAAAAGTAAATGGGGAGTAATGCTTATTTATCCCAGATTGGTAAGATGAGCGAATGAACTCTTATGAGAATATTATAAAAGATTTCCAAGGGCTCACTTTCAGGCAAGCTGGAAAATATATGAAATTGATGAAATTGTTTGGAGAGTTTTTCTCAAGGGCTTGGAGGACGAAACCCCTCTTCGGTGACAATCTCTACGCTGTTGAAAGACAGTCTGGGGATTTGATCGAGCTACAGGGTAAAATCATATTGTTTGAGATATCTATTTCTTCCATTTGCCAATTTTATAGTTGCAAAGAAGGGTTTGATTTGGAATTTTGGAGTTTGAGTCTGCAACTGAAGTGTGAGTTATTAAGTCTGATTTATAAGGTGCTAGAGGACTGAATTCTTCATTCATTGAGAAACTGAGGCTTCCGTACCAATCAGACATTGCTGTGAGTTTTCTATTTGGCTGTACAAGTTTTGGGAGTGCTGTACAAGTCTGAAACTGCTTAAAAGGGAGCCATACAGGTCTAGGAAACATTAGGGAGGTGCCATACAGTTTTGAAGGTCATTTGGAGAAGCATTGACCGGGTTTGAACAATTAGGAGAGTGCTGTACAAGTCTGAGATACTTGGAGAGCACCGTACCAGCTTAGAAGAGTACCGATTACAGTCTGAAACCCTCTGTGGGTGATGTCAAGGATCTGGTGAAACATTATTGCTGATGTTAATGTGTTTAGAGTACATCCATGTGACTGGGCAGCAACATGTGGTATGCCATTTCCATGTAAGTTACTGTTGAGCAAGCATAGGAAGGACTGATATCAATATTAGAATGTACCAGGTATGCAATATAATCACATCTGATTGTTGTCAAGCAAGTTCTGAAACAAGTTCCATAAAGTTAGAATAAGTTTGTGTTATCAGCATTTGATTATTCATGTTGTAATGCAAGGATTATGTTATATGTTTTGTTTCCATTATTGAATGCAATCTAAAGTCTCAACTAGCAATAAAAAACAAAAAACAAAAGCAAACAAACACATACTGGATTGAATTTTACATTTGTTTATGCTAATGTAACATGTCTTTGTTAATACCTATTTACTATAATATAACATGTCTTTGTTAGCACCATCTACAAAGTCCTACAAAGTTACAAACACTACATTTTTTCTGGAAAAAAGTTTTTGTGATTGGAAATGTAATTATTTTGTAATTGTTTGTATACTATGCCCTGATTAACCTGCTACAATTCCAAGGCTGTGAAGTTTTGCCATTTATTATGCGAAATTGCCTTATAGATCTACTTCTCTGGTATCACTCGTTTTCCTACAATGTTATTCAACTTCTCTGATATCATTTGTTTTCCTACAACATTATTCAATTAACATTCTACTCATATTTTCTTTCTGTCTTGGCAGTGTGAAATGACTGGAGTGGTTGTTGACGCTGGAGACGGGGCCACACATGTTGTACCTGTAGCAGAGGGGTATGTGATTGGAAGCAGCATCAAGTCAATTCCTATTGCTGGAAGAGACCTAACTTCATTTGTTCAACAACTCATGCGGGTACTGAGAGTCTTGAAAGTATTTTTTTATTGTATTGTATGATTATGATCTATAGGTAGAAGAAATATGGTGAAATTCAAGAGATACTAACTCTTAGAAATGAAATAAAAGTCCTGATTATAGCGTCTCCACGGAAAGCTTCCTTTTATCCTTGCGTATACTATCAAATCCATGCATATGCGTGGGCATATGAAAGGGGTGGGCTGTATGCATGTATGCCTTAGAACTACACACAGATAAGAGTCATAAGACCAACCACTATAGATTTTGATTGCTGTTTTGAAAACTTGCATTTTATTCCCGTAAAACTTCACACATTTGTTCTTCATAGCCAATTTCCTTTTCTATTTGTGTGTGCTGTCAAATTCATACACATGCATGGTCATATGAAAGTGGAGGATTATATCTGTGCATTCCTTAGAACAACACATGCATCAAACCAAAAGTTTTGACAGCCTTCACTTTCCTGCTAGAGCACATTACCATAGATACTGGTTTCCTATCCCAAGGAAGGAAATGGTTTCCACTCTTTTGGAAGTGGAAACCAAAAATCACTTACATTTCTCATTTTAAAACTAACATTTATGAGATCCTGGGGAGGTATTAATGTTACAAAGGACTTCTGAAGAAGTACCCTTGTCTACTTCCAATCTTCTTACCAGAGGTGCCCAGTTCTTTTTCTTTGAGAGTAAGTGATTCTCAGATCGGTCAGCTAGACTTACCTGAATGATTGTATATGTCTTTCCCAGTCTCAAGTTCTCAACTAACATCATTGCTGATAGTGGGAGACTAGTCAGGCAGTGTACTTCTACTCTTTATGGACAATTCCAATCTATTAATGTTTTCAGATTATAGCAAGGAATATACAATCTATAGAGATCTTCCAAAACTAAGCACAGGATGTAATAAAATAAACTCAAGCAAGGAGAGAAAATACCCGGATTTGAAGCTCTGAATTTATTCTTTCACTTCTTTAATTTCTTAGTTTGCCTCTTTAATATCAATGCCAATTTGCCCGAGGGCTGCTATCCAGCCTGTCCTTTAGGGTCTTAAGTTCAGCTCTTATCTTTACTCGAAATGTCTGATAAAGATCTGTCTAGATCTATCCTAATTCTCCTAGAATTCGCTGGAAGCTTTAGTACCAAATGGTGAACCAGACTTCACTCCCTTTGGATATATTTCGGCCTTCACTCTGCTATGTATATCTCAGGGATATATTGCTCCATGTGGATGCTAAAGTTCGCTCCAGGAATTGTCAGCAAGGGCTGCTATGAATGCTCATACTTGCTGCTCATAATGGAAGATATATCCGATGATAACCTGATCTTGGAATGGAGTGAATTCGCTGCCTGGAATTCACTCCAAGATTTGCTCCCCTATTCTGATAAAGTTCGCTATCATATGACTGCTCTAATTTGCTTTATAGAGCAGATGTGCTTGTCCTTAGATCTGCCCAATGGCTCTTGCATTCGCTGCTCCTAAGTCCACATTCGCTCCAATGGAGTTTGCTTCCTTTAGTGGCAGATAATCTGCCTTTATTCGCTGTTCGGATTTCGCTCTAGGAGCAGATTATATCTCTAATATTGTTGAAGTGTAAGAACACATGTTATGTCTTTGATGATTCTTACCCTTCATCAATAACCACTCTTATATAAGAGTTCAATGCAAAAGGTTGCACCTCTTCAAGAGGTAGCCGACTTGCATTATTTAATTAAAGTTGCCACTTAATTAAACTAATGCATGTCGTCCCATTTATGATTCTTTTGCATTTTAATGACAATAATAATAATATAATCCTTATTATATTATTATCATTTAATATAAACATAATAATAATAAATATATTCCACAATATATTATTATTATTATTATTATTCAAATAGTCCTTAATTATGCATTAATAAATTAAGCATAATGTTGGTGTTTGCCGTAAAGGCCATAACATTAACATTGTCTACTTCCAATCTTCTTACCAGAGGTGCCTAGTTCTTTTTCTTTGAGAGTAAGTGATTCTCAGATGTGAGAGACTCTAAAACGGTCAGCTACACTTACCAGAATGATTGTATATGTCTGTCCCAGTCTCAAGTTCTCAACTAACATCATTGCTGATAGTGGGAGACTAGTCAGGCAGTGTACTTCTACTCTTTATGGACAATTCCAATCTGCTAAGTCCTCTAGCATTCTGTCAAGACCTTGTAGGGGATCTCTTCAATGTAAATACTAGTTGGATTTGTATATATTCCAAGGAATGCAAACCTGCTGGAGAAATTTTGATTATTGGGGTTTTTGAGGCCTTGTGATGATACTAATAATCTAAATCACCTTCACTAGAATGTTTGTTCTCTAACACTCTCTGTCTAATCACTATTTTCTGTGTAGATAACATAATTGTATCCTCTACTTGAGTCTTTATTACACAATATTATATAAACCATTATGTACTGAGTATTAGATATAAATTGACATAAGGTAGTTGACGTGTCTCTTTGTAAATGGTTGCTTTTGCCTTGTCTAGTCAATTGTATGTGTTATCTAGTCTAAAAGGAAGTCCCCTAGCCATTTTGTTTCTTTATGGCCAAAGTCACATAGAGTGTGTATACATGGGCCTTCCAGGAGGCTATAAGTGGGCCTTATCTTCATTGAGTGGTTACTTGTCATGACTTAAAGTGATCACCATAGGAGAATAATAAGCATTCCATGGAGTTTAAGAATGAGGGGACCATGGACACAAATTTGGGGATAGTGGTGCAAATATAATACAGTACTTTAAAATTAGTTATAACTTATAAGAAATATATAATGCATTGAAAATGCTGAATTCGAATATTATACTATATTCAAAATTTTAATATGACGAGTATGTTGAAGTAGTATAGGCCAATACTGCAATAGCCTTGTCATTCTCCCCAAAATGCCATGGCTAATGCCTCATCATTGGAATCGCTAGAAGTGAACTCATCTAGTTGAAACCTATATGTGTCCCCTGCCCTATAGGGGATGTTTCGAGGATGTAGGGCTTGATAGGAAATGCCCCCATCTTGTCCCCATTATATCCAAAATTGTGGAATTATCCTTGAGACAAAAAAATTTGCAAGCTGCACCTAGGTATGTTAAGGGATGGCTAGCTGCCCTTGGGATGACAAGGGGATGTTCAAATGGCCCTCTTTTGTCCTAGGGATGGCTAGTCGTTCCCTAATGTACCC
Source organism: Thuja plicata (assembly GCA_018584345.1). Classification (NCBI taxonomy): domain Eukaryota; kingdom Viridiplantae; phylum Streptophyta; class Pinopsida; order Cupressales; family Cupressaceae; genus Thuja; species Thuja plicata. The sequence goes on from MU225886.1 coordinate 2,566,447, forward strand.
AAGTAGGTGTTAGCTACTTCTAAAACAGCTTATGCCTTTTTGGTTTATGACATGCCCATCAAAGATGTACACAAAGTTATAAAAATGGATTGAGGTTTGTTTGGTTTTGAAGGTCTTCATTTAAGCTTTTAGGTGGGAGCTTTGCCTCTCAAACTTGCTTTGTATGTTGTTCTTGGATCTCGCAAGAGGCATTGCCCTTAGCCCCCACAAGGGGTGTTGTCTTGAAACCTTGCTGGGGGAATCACCCCTAAGCTGCCCATGAGGGGCATTACTCCCAAACCCCCACCGAAATACAAGTCTAACCGAGCAATCAACCAATGGTTGATCATGATCACAAAATCTACAAAATACATATCCCTTGTTGTAGATCTCTACATCTTCAATCTTAGTCAAAGTCAAGGATTATCTTGTTTCATACATTGGACAACTTGTTTTGTATACACCAACTGCTATAGAAAAACTTGGCATGATATAATCATTATATATTATTGAATATGAGTTGTCACAGTTGGCAGGAAAAGCCACATTCATAATGCAAAAATGTATCAATTATGCCCTACACAAACAACTCATAAAACATCGTCGTCTATTAGTATCCTAGCTGAGGTCAAATTAGAACATAACTAGCTATCTTTTTCCTTAACTATTCCTCTTTGTTAATGAGTTCTCTAATAGAACATGAAGTCTTGAAGGCTTTAGGATAATTTCAATAATAAATCGCTTACCTGAATATACACACCATTTAAGCATGTCTTTATTAACATGAGCTCATACATATAGATAAAAAACATTGTAATTTCTAATCAGTTACCCACACTAACAAAGGTTCTATAATGTCTATGATAAATCCCTAATCAATGTTATCATATGAATATTTGAAATTTCCTTATACTTTGAAAGTTTTCCTATTTTTAATATTATCCCCAGTCGCCTTCCAAAAATATGGCCTTAAAAAACATGTCCCAGAAAGACATCCCCTAGTCCCCTATCATCCCCATCTTAGAAACTTGAAATTCTGTCAAATTGACTCTAACCAACTCTCCTTGTTCCTGATGCCAATCAATTTGCACTAGCTCCTCTAGGTCTACACCGCATCATGTTTCTACATAAGTGTGTTGTACTCCAAAGGTGCAATGCATTATGTATAGCTATAAGTTTCTCCCTTTCCTATAGTTTCTTGATAGTATGGATGATGCTATATGTAAATCATTTTTGCTTAGAAGCAAAGGAACTAGAAACTTTTGACAAAAGGTGATTAGCTAGTTTGGTTGTTATGTATTGGGTACATGCATGGTCCACTATAGTATTGGGTCACCCTATGCTATAGTATGCAAACTCAATGTTGCCTCTTTTGGATAGCCGATTAGTGTGGCAAATTTTTATCCCTGATAATGAATTATGGTGGCATTCGATGCATTATACATCTTTGTAAATGCATTCATAATGCCTCTCTTCACCTTAACATCTTCCATATGGATGGATTTGTTAGGCTTTTGCATTTATCAGTCAAGGTTCAATGCATAGGTGGCCATATGTAAAGGAGTGTCAGGCTTAATGTCCCATCTTTGACAGGTTGGAGAAATAAAATTTTATTTATTTCCTTAAAGCTAAAATGTATCAAAAAGAGGAATTATATTTAATTATTTAATATTATTACCAAATGGGAATTTTAAGGGTAATATTAAATAATTAAAGTGATTTTAGAAAATTAATATTAATTTAAGTCACTAATCAGCAAGTGTCGGGAAAATGAAAAATATTATTGTAAAGGGAGACTTTGGGATTGATTAAGTTATGGAATGATTAATAATTTCCTAAGCTATCGGATTCGGACTATGGACCCTCGTACCGGGTTTGGGTCCGAGTTTGAGCCGGGTCCAGATTCACGGACTTGTGGGTCTGTCCGGATCCGCACAGGGTCCGTGTTCGGACCTATGGGTCTGTCCGGATCCGTACCATTGCAAATCCGGACGGACCCTGTGTGGATCCAGCACGGGTCCGGGGTCCAGCACGGGTCCGGGGTCCAGCACAGATCAATGAATACATATCAATGATCAAGTATTTAAATTTTTAATGTTTATCTTTGACATTTGGCATTGATCAATGATCAAGCTTCATAGGTTCATACTATGAAATGATTTAGTTTTACAATTATGTATATTTCGCTTATTTTATTGTATATATAATGCATGCACACACACACACACGAATCATAATGGAATTTTTTTTTCACGAACCCACGAACTGGATTCTCGTACCCAACCCGAACCGGTAACTTTGATAATTTCTCTTCAACGTTAATTTGAAAGTTTCTCAAATTTGTGTTCTTGGGACGGGAGCCTAAGGAAGCTATTTTTGACTTTGAAAAAATCTGCCTTGATTTGGGAGGATCATATAGATTCTTCATTGGATTGTACAAATTGATGAAATCTTCATAGAACATCAATTTCAAAATTCAGAGGTATTTTTTATTATTTCCAGAGTGAGGTATTTGGCAACATTTTCAAAATAAGGGTTTGAGAGATATAATTTTATTTAGAGAATAAAAGCCGATGGAAAGATGATTAAGACAATTATATTTGAAAGCATTGTTGGGCGTGGAGATTTGAATAAAGTGGATGCTAAATTGCCATGTGTTGATGCTATGTCTGGAAATACTTTGGGATTATTAGGGCCAGTATAATATGTTAATTATCTGGTGTGGAGCATTGGTATACTTGGTCGCCTATGGCTTTTGTTTTTATTGGCCACTCATTTTTGAGTTTGAATTTACGATGCTGAGTGAATACATTGAAATATTTGATTGCCTTTATCCAAAATGTTTAGGCTTTAAAGTTTAATTATAATGCTGGGCACAAGGCTGAAAGAATTGTGACAGGAATATTATATTTTGCTATTGGGATATAGCATTGCAAAGATATACTTGTGCAAGCCCTCTTCTTAGTCCTTGGGATTATTTTATGAAGTTGAGGGTAAAACAAAGACAATCATTTTGTCCTCAACTTCTTACAATAAAAAATAAAGACGAATCTTCTTTTTTATTGTACGAAGCTGAGGGTAAAATAAAGACTAATAATCATTTTAGATTGTCTTTATTTTGGAGAGTAAAATCGTATCATTTTGCTATCAATCATTTCATACATGTCTAATGAGCAAGTTAAGGATCCTAAGTCTAATGAGCAAGCTAAGGATTCTCCTTCACAACACACCAGAGTCGATATCCTCTTCTAAAGAGGAATCATCTAAAAAGAAGTTGAAATGTGCTTATTGTAGAAGGCTAGGACATGATAAGCATAGGTGTTGTGATAAGAAGTTTTATAAACTCACACACCTTTAGAAGAACAACATCCCTCAACCCTCATTAGTGTCTTCTTGTTCAACATCACAATCCATACAACTTCAACGACATAGTCAAGAACTATAGGAGCTTCACATGGGTTTTATAAAATGAAAGGTAAAGCACTCTTGGCCTCTACAATTCTTAAACATGGGAGATGGCTTCTTGATTTAGGAGCATTTCATCATATGCCATCTTCTAAGGACATGTTCTCTTCTTTTGAGCCTTGTAATTCACCTAATATATTTATGGGTAACAACACATACATGAACGTTTGTGAAAAGGTTCTATTAACATGGGACATGGAACATTTAATGATGTACTTTGTGTTCCCTCCTTGTCATCTAATCATCTTTATGGTAATCAAATTGCTCATTGTGGACAAGGTAAATTAATTGAGTTCACTCTTGATTGTGTTTACAAAAGGGACTTATAGACTAGGAAGATCATTCCTACAAGAATAGTTGATCATTCATCCTCATTGTATTTCTTTTCTTATTTTGCTCCCGATGATGATGATGTTCCTTTTATTGATGTACACCCTTTTAACAAGGGTGAATAATGTTTGTGAGAAGTTTGTTCATTTGAATCTTGGTATTCTAGAGACTAGTGTTGAGCTTCCTACTCCTCTACCTCCTGCTTATTTATCTTTCAGTGTAATGTACCAAACCACACGTACCCCAAATTTCCAATGCACGTCACGTACCACTGTAATGTTCTGGCGCTCTCTTATGACATAGTACCCGAGGGCAAATTCTCTAGGGAAGTACCAACGGGAAGCATTTGAGGGCAAGGACCCGAGGGAAGCACCCAAGAAAAGTACCGAGGGCAAATACTCGAAAGAAGTACCCGAAGGCAAATACCCAAAGGAAGTACTTGAGGGAAGTACTCGAGGGAAGCACCCCAGGGAAAATACCCAAGGGAAGCACCCAAGGGAAAATACCCGAGGGAAGCACCCCAGGGAAAATACCCGAGGGAAGCACCCGAGTGATGCACTCAAGGACGGAGAAATACCCAATGGAGTGTCCAACCTCGCAGCAAGAGTCAACACAACGGAAATAACAAAGAACAACAAGCTTTGAACCAAAACAATAGCTTTATTCATCAAAATTTCTTCATACATGTCGGGCTGTAAGGCCTTCCTAGTTATGGCCAAGTACAAAGAAACTCAACTCAGAACTACATTCCGATCTGCTACATCTCATAACTATCACCCCCAAGGATGCTACTAGCTCGTCTAATATCTCTCTAGATACCTCTACACATTACATTTATACACAACCACCAACAGGTCGACCAAACAAACTATTACATATCCCAAGACAAATGTATTAGGCCAGGTCGGCCTAATCCCTTCTTAAATACCACATTTAATTATTTCACAGGGATTGATCCAACACCCAAGTCGGCCACACATAGATCCTTCTAGAAAATCACGCCATTCAGCTCCAACAGTCGGAAACGCCGATCGCAACCTCCGATAATCTACCGGTAAACTCATTGAACCAGTGTCATGAAGAACAACAACAAACCGAAAGAGAATCAAAAAGATCTCTCAAACCACACCACCTCAAGAAGCGCGATCATATAATTCGACTCTACGAACTGCAATGAACAACCCCTTTTCATCGCTCCTGCCAAAAACCTCTGCGTCTGGACCGATCACAAAATCTCAAAAAACTGCCTGGAACCAGAAACTTCTTCTCAAACCCAGTCACATAATCCATCATAACTCAAGCATGATAACTCCAAATGAGTTGCGATCATAGGAAAAACTTCCCAATGACCCCATGAACACCATAACACGACCGCACCCACATAAGATCAACATAACTCCATTGAGACAACAATCACCCAACCAATGACCAAGAATAGAAAACAAACACAAAACTAGTAACAAAGATCCACCAGTTAAACAAATGTTTTTGGATGATGCAAGATTACCAAGGACGCAAGATGCTTCTGTATCAGACACTCAGGGTACAAAAAGATTTTCCATGAGATTAGCTCATGAAAATCTGAAAGAACAAGGGGCAGTAATCCCACACTTAATTCTTCATCCACAAATCTTCATCATCTGCAGCCTGCACTACCTTCCTCCTGTCACCAACCAGGTCTATCAAATGACTCAGAATCAACTCACCATCAGATCCAACCTTAGGCTCACTCCTCAGGTCTTCTCTCAACTCATACCTTCTACAAAGACTCAGATTCTTCACCTCCTCCATATCCATCAAAGGAATCAATCTACACCTCTTACCATCCTTCCTAATGGTAATTTTTTTGTCTACAGTCATGAACAACCTCTCTGTCATACTGCCAAGGTCTACCAAGTAAAACATGACACGCACTCATAATCACTATGTCACATAATACTGCATCTTTATAAGAAGCAATGCAAAAATTCACCATGCATTGTTCCCTTACTTCCACCACATGATCATCATGAAACCAACCAATCCTATAAGGACTTGGATGCTTAAGTTTTCTCAAAGCAAGCTTCTGCACCATCTCCTCAGAAACTAAGTTGTCAGTGCTACCACTATCCACTATCGCCTTACAACACTTAGCCCTAGCCTTGCATCTATCCATGAATAAACTCTTCCGTTGACAAGGTTCTGTCTCCTTATTCACCTTCAATCTTCAGAGCATAAGAGCTTCCCCATTTTTAGGAGCATTGTCAGATTCACTAGCAGATGGTCCACCTTCTTCACTCACACAAGCAACTCTCTTGTCTTCCTTACACTAAAAATCCCTATGTCCTTTCAATCCACACTTAAAGCAAGTACCTTTGAACTCTTTACCACCATTACCCTCCTTAGGTGCAACCGGTTTAGCTTCTACCTCAGCTACTTGTTTGCCCTTATCACCACGAACAACCTGCTTCTCCCTTCCTCTAAAGTTATTCTGCTATTTCCTATTCAACTTGTCTTCTACCTTCATGGCATATTGATAAGCCTCCTCAACTGATCCAATCTTCAGCATACTCATCTCATCCTAAATACTAAACTTCTAATCATTCACATACCTAGCCACCTTCTCCTTGGAAAGTTCTCTGTAACCAGATCTAATGGTTACCTTGTAAAATTCTTCAGTATAATCCTTCACATTCAGATCCTTCTGCTTCAGGTTCTGCAACCTTTTGAACAACTCCAATTCATAGTCCTTAGGTATGAATTTAGCCTTCAACTTTGCAACCATCACCCTCTACAGAGTGATCTTCATTTCACCACCTTCCTCTCTATCCTTCTGCAATTTCTTCCACCATAAAGCTGCATGCCCTTTCAACTTTGTCTGCGCCAACCTTACTCTCCAAGGGTCTTGGATGTCTTCTAACTCAAAGTAGTCTGCCAACTCACCTATCCAATAAATAAAATCTTCTAGATTCAATGTACCTGAGAAGTTAGATACTTCCAACCTATAACCAACACCAAGGCTTTCTATAGGTCTCACCAACCGGTTCGATCCATCGCTCCCAACAAATCTAGCAACATCTGCAACTCCAAATCCCTCTGCAGCTTCCTCAAAACCATCATTAGATCCAGGATTCCTGCGCAATCCAGCAAGAACAGTCCTGATCCCTTCCATGTCCTCATTCCTTAAACTAGTCACCACATTCCTAATCTCAGCTCAGAGATCTTCCTTCATCTGCCCCATCAACCTAGGGTTCATTCTTGGTGACATCCTTCCAAATCATAGGTGTAACTGCCGCAAATCGGTGATTTGATTCACCAAAGAGGATACCCTAACCCTCGGAAAACCCTAGTTCTCAAGAACAACTCAAACACAACAACAAATCATCTTCTCGGCCAGCTTGTGCAAATCCTTCGCTGATGCAAGTCAGATTCGATCTTTGCCACCTCCCAACAACGCCACAGGGATGCCACTTCAGATCGAAGCCACCACAAGATCCAAACGTATGCTGTGATACCACCTGATGCAGTCAAGGACGGAGAAATCCCAATGAAGATGTCCAACCTTGCGGCAAGAGTCAACACAGCGGAAATAACAAAGAACAACAAGCTTTGAACCAAAACAATAGCTTTATTCATCAGAATTTCTTCATACATGTCAGGCTGTAAGGCTTGCCTGGTTACGGCCAAGTACAAAGAAACTCAACTCAGAACTACATTCCAATCTGCTACATTTGAGAATTATCATCCCCAAGGATGCTACTAGCTCCTCTAAGATCTCTCCAGATACCTCTACACATTACAACACATTACATTTATACACAACCACCAACAGGTCGGCCTAACAAACTATTACATATCCCAAGACAAACGTATTAGGCCAGGTCGACTTAATCCCTAATTAAATACCACATTTAATTATTTCACAAGGATCGATCCAACACCTGAGTCAGCCACACATAGATCCTTCTAGAAAATCACGCCATTCAACTCCAACGGTTGGAAACACCGATCGTAACCTCCAACAATCAACCGGTAAACTCACTAAACCAGTGTCATGAAGAACAACAAAAAACCGAAAGAGAATCAACAGGATCTCTCAAATCACGCCACCTCGATAAGCGCGATCATAGAATTCGACTCTACAAACTGCAATGAACAACCCCTTTTCATCGCTCCTGCCAAAAACCTTCATGGCTCGACCGATCACAAAATCTCAGAAAACTGCTTGGAACCAGAAACTTTTTCTCAAACCCAATCACAGAACCCATGATAACTCAAGCGTGATAACTCCAAACGAGTTGCGATCATAGGAAAAGCTTCTCAATGACCCCATGAAAACCATATCACGACCGCACCCACAAAAGATCAATAGAACTCCATCGAGAGAACAATCACCCAATCAGTGACTAAGAACAAAAAACAAACACAAAACTGGTAACAAAGATTCACCAGTTAAACAAATGTTTTTGGATGATGCAAGATTACCAAGGACCCAAGATGCTCTTGCATCACCGAGGGAAGCACCCGAGGGTAAAGTACCTTCGACACCTTCGACCCTTAATCAATGACACTCGGTACCCTTCGGCTCCGGACGGTAAAGTTCTACTCGTATAGAAAGTAGGCCGCACACTTTCCATACTCCATACGACAATGTTACTTCCAATGAAGGATCCAATCGTAGATAATTCCTCTGTCAATAAGATTATTGCAGATACGGGAATGAACCATCAACACCAAGTATACACCAACAACATTGAATGACCAAGAACTAGATATTTGCAATTATATTTCCACATGGTAGAGATAAATGAGATAATGAAGTACAAAGTGAAATATTAGAAATGATATCTCCAACGATAGACTAGGGTGGTTGCTAACCACCGAAACTGCAAATACAAAATAGAGAGGGTCTTGCAACTCTGAAATTGCAACGACGCCAAACTCCAACTGGAATTCGCAGATACAAAGAAAATATAAAATCCACGACTACTACCTATAATGCCACACACAGCCTTATAAAGGGCTTCGGGAAACTTTCCGAAAGGTTAGAAATAGGCCGACATACTTTATTTATTATTTTATTTCGTGGGCCCTTTTTTATTAATTAATTAAAGGTCCTTTATAATATTATTTAAATTTTGGGACCACTTAATTAATTAATTAAATTAAATCACTCTATTAATTTGGGGACATTACATTCAGTGCTTCTCTTTAGTAGGTTGGTCATGAAATGAATAATCGATTGAAATATTCAATATAAAAAGGAGAGGAATACTTCTTAAATAAGCAATTACTAAAAGATCTTTCCATAGCGGAAATAATCGAGAACTAAAGACAAAATAGAATGTTACTAAACTAACTAACAACTTACAAAAAAGAAAGTTATAAAAACTGACTAACTTAAAGGAAAGTTACTTACATGACTATCATACTAAACGTTAAAATATTTTTCTAATACTCTCCTTTAATGGTCATTCTATTAATTACCCTACAAAAGACTTCACATAATTTGCAGGTCATTTGGCCACTACATAGAAGATTGACTCCTCTCTTGAATGCTTTGCGACATGAGCTTGCTGCTGAGACCCTCATTGGTTGGACTTTTTAACAACCTACTGCTTTCTACAGATTTCCCTCAAATGACCAAGACGAAGAACAAGCTGAGTGTCTCCCAACATGGTGTTGGGTAACAATCATCCCTCTTGTTATCTAGAGACCGAGATCAGCTTCTTAAAAAACTTTGATAAAAAATCGGCAAAAGACTGCCCACGATTTTCCCAAAAATCATCAATAGAAGTTGTTATAAAACATCATGATTTTGTGGAAAAATCATCAAAGCCTTGATGCAATGTTGAGACCGATTTTGTGAAAAAATTGTCAAAAACCTTCCAGAGCTTTAGAAAAACAGCAACACCCACGATTTCGATTTTGTAAAAAATCTCACAAAAAAATAACTCTAGTACTTTTGCAGGAACACCATTCGCCCTAGAAACCCTTGGTGCAACCCAAGACAATCTGCAAGAAACCACGATTTTTGTTATAAAAAAACTGTCAAAACATTTTGTTGAAGACGGAAAGCCACAATTTTGTGAAAAAAATGTCAACATTTTGTCGAAGATGGAAAGATGTGATTTTGTTAAAAAATTGTCAAAAACCTTCGTTTTGTGGGAAAAACAAAAATTGTAAAAAACCAGCAAACCCACGACAAGAAAACCACGATTTTTTGGAAAAAATCATGAAAAAACTCTCCTCAATTTTTCTAAAAAAACATGCAAAAACCCTCCATGATTTTTGGGAAAAATCATGCAAAAATCCTCTATAATTTTTGGGGAAACGTCATGAAAAAACCCTCCATGATTTGAAAAATGCGGTGCTTCAAGAAATTCTTGGCCAAAAAAGTTTTGTTTTGTTGAAGCAAAAAATGGAACAACAAAGCTTTGTCTCTAATAAACTTGATTTTTGTTGAAGCAAAAAACTGATCAGAAATCCCTTAAAAAATTTGCTGTGATAAAACACTTAACGATTTTTTTTATAAAAGATCGAGCAAAAATCTTCTGAAAATTTCTTCACGAGATGTTCAAGAAAACCCTATGTTTTTGTTTTAAAAAGATCGGGTAAAAAATTAAACCACAAATTTCTAGGTAATTAAACCACAAATTTTATTGGAAAAATTTGCCAAAAACCAACCTTTGCTTTGATACCATGAAAGAGTAATCGATTGAGATATTCAATATTAAACAAAGGAGAGGAATACTTCTTAAATAAGCAATTAGAATATCTTTCCATAACGGAAACGATCGATAACTAAAGGCATAGTAGAAAGTTACTAATTTAACTAAACAACTTAAAGAACATAAGGTTACTAAAAACAGATTGACTTAAAAGAAAGTTACTTACATGACCATTATACTAAATATTACATATTATTTTAATAGATAATAGTGTTTCAGATCTTGCTTTGTGGGATGAATATTTGATAGGGATTTCAGACTTATTTGTGGAGTCTCATCTTGTAGATTTGGGACACACACTTGATAAACTTTCTCTTTGATGATAGTTTCATTATAACTCTTATCCCATCTTTATTGTCTGTGGAGATTGACATTCATGAGTTTCCTCCTCTTCATTTATCATGTTTCTTAGTTGAGTTTGACCATGATTATGTTGTGGCTTATTCAAGCTTGGGGATTCCTACCTAGCTTTTAGAGACACAATTGGAGACTTCCTTCCTCCTTTCAATTGGACATGGAGTGTCTTAAACAACCTCTAGACTTGTTTCTTACTAAGGGAAGATGTGTTGCTTGTAGGCATTGAACTATGTTTTATCTTCAAGCACTCACAATATTTGCAAGGCATTGTACATAGTCGGGGTCAGGTTGGAGGGGGTGTTGTGTAGTCTCTCTATTTCCTTCTTACGGGGGGATCATTGGTTGTAATTTTATGATGGGTGTAGTCCTTGAGGGTTATTATTGAGTCCGTCATGCATCATCATTTGTTTGTATCTTTTGTCTTTTGGAGAGGAGTTTTGTCACAACGGCATTTCTCCTTTCTTTGTTTGTGAAGGATTTGCTTTGTACATGGGTACCTAACAAGGCCTTCTTGTCGGGACCCATAATCATATAATAATCTACTCCCTAAGTTGCACTTGGGGGGGTGATGGTGTGAATAAGGTTTTGGACCTAGTAAAGGTTTCATACCTAACTTTTTTTGCTAGTTCCTAGTAGGGGACATAAATGACTAAGTCTTGAAGAATGATTAGTTGTCACGTGATCTTATCTTTTCTCATCACAACTACTTTTAGTTACCTAGGTCAACACTTTAGTTGTCTCATTGCATAGGGTTATGACACATGTCAACATCTTGTCTAATCCTACCTCTCACCTTGCCTTTATAAGCAGGGCCTCTCATGTACATTTTCATGTCCATTCTCATATTCATAATCAAGCAAGCTATTCTTGCCATTTTCTCTCTTGTGGAAGTTATTTTGGCGTTGTAGGGTTCTTGGGGGTGTTGAGGAGTTACCAATTAACTCCTACATGTTTGATCCATTCAATTTTTCCAATGCCCTCGAGTGCATTATTCATGACATGCACCCAACGAAAGGTCAAATATATGTGCTTGTTAGTATTCTCAACCAACTTCCTTAATGCCTTGCATAAATAGGCCTCATATCTCATGACCTACACCACATTTTGAGAGCCAACATCTTCTATATAATCTTTGAGGATGAGGAACCAAAACCTCACATCCTTGTGGTGCCTTGAATAGTCACTAGCCCTAATGACATAATAGCTATTTGTACATGTCACCGTGATATTGATGAGTGGGCAATGCCTAATGCTTGTAAACCAATCTATGATAATGTTGCATCCACTAGTGACCCATCTAGCCTTCATTTTCTCCATCATAATGTTTATCGCGGAATAGTTCTTAACCACAATACTGGTCTTAAATTTTGTTTTCCTTGGTAGCACATACAAGGCCCTACTCTTATAATCCTAGCCATGACCTGTTTATAATAAGAAGAACGAGAAATATAGAATGGAATGCCATTGGCATACAATAATTTGTCAATGGCATCATCAACTTCTTTTTGTACATTGTTGCCACTAGTTTGGGAGATGAACTTGTCACCCTATTTAGAAGTGCCACTATTGGGAACTTGTCCCTGGATGTAAAGAGAGGAACTTGTCATAGATTTTGCAGCAGATCCTAATGCTCTGGATGTAAAGAGAGGAACTTGTGCCTGTGCCTATTTAGAAGTGCCACTATTGGGAAGTGGTGTGTCATGCTCTTCCCTGCCACCAAACAATTTTGTATCTCTCCCCTTTGTTTCAATGATAATGTTTTACACATCTCAACAGCTTTTCCTAAGAGTTAAAGGAGATATGTTTTTAATATAGTAATGCTACCATGGAATTTTAAGCCACAAAAATGACATTTCCATATCTGTGTTCCCCCTAAACTAATAGGTTTGCTCATTTGTATCTTGTTAGCAAATTATCTTAAAGGGGTCTTCTTATTGAAGGGAACCTTCACAAAATCTTCCAATACTTGGAACGACAATCAAAATGAGAAGTGTCCCCCCTTTGAACTAGTTTCCTTGTTCCTCCCTCATGCAAGCTCTTAGTTTAACGTTGCATTTCAATGTTAGGGTTTTAAGCCTTGTCATTGTCATTTGTGCTATTAAAACTTGTAGTGACACAAGGATTCTCCTTTTGATTTTCTTAAGGTCACACACAACATAGAAGTAGAGGATACACAAAAATTGGAATCCTTGTTCTTTCAACCTTTTTCAAATAAAGATTTCACCTTTTACTCCCTTCACGTTAGTTGAAGTGTAGAAACAAATGATACACAAAAGATGCAATCCTGATATTGCTATTAGTCTATTTGAGTAGTAGATCTAAAAGTTTAAAACTAAAATGATTAACTAAATGTTAAATATGTACAACTAAACATTTCAACTATAAAATGAAAGAGAACTTTTGGTCTTTAATGTTTCATATAACTTCAGTTTTCTACTTTAGATAACACAAGATGCTGAAGCAAATGATATACAAAAGTCAAATGAAAATCAGAAAATGAAGTATGCCTATTATTAAGTTAATGATAGTGCAAACAGACATCTAAATTAAAACCTTGAGAGCCTAAAACTATAATTAACACTTACATCCTCTAAAACACCAATTATACAACCCTAAGGACAACATTTAATAATTTATGAAACATATGAATAATTTTGATATATGAACATTGAATATTAAATTTGAAAATAAAAAAATAACATCATTTTATGATTTTAAAATTCCAAAGTTTAATTAAAAGAAAAAATTCGGCAGTGTGATTCATTATTTGACATTAATATTTTGGTTTTTAATATTTCATCATTGAAATATTTTAATAATTCCATTTTAATGTTAAAAGAAAACTAAAAAAACAAAGAACATTGAATAACACTAAAGCAAATATTTGAGTTTTAATTTGTGAAGTCTTGCTGTGGAGGCTTGATGCATGCTCCGAGTTGAAATGATTGATGGATAATGTTAATGTTTGTAGCTTCAGTCGTATGATCATTAGAATATATATAATACATGTTGATTAATAATAATATATTATATATGTTATATTATTATTAATCATATGAAATTTAATATTTAATATT
>MU225886.1:2604536-2634472 GCA_018584345.1 Thuja plicata
TGACTTAATAAATATCATTATAAAAATCTAAATAAATATATCATTGATTTATGCAAGTCTTAGAATTAAATATTAATAACTTAAATAAACAAAATAAAATATACATACCTTTTAGTAATGGATATTTTTAAATATATTTACCGTTTTTGCTTCCTATGTGTAATGTCTTATCTTATTCATCCAAGTTTGGTGCATTGTTCTTATTTTCTTTCCTTCCTCCTTTTTCTCCTTTTTCTCGTGTGCTTTTTTATTGGTTAAAACAAAAAAATGGAAAATAAAGCTACAGTGTCTTTCTTTCTAGTTTCATGTCATTTAAATATTCTTGCAAAGGGTCGTGACTTTCCAAGTTGAGTGTTATTAATGTTGATTTAATATTTAATATTAATATTATTGATATTGATTTATTATTACTAATATTAATAACTACATTAATATTATTACATTGATTAATAGTATTAATTATTTCTATATTGATTAATTATTAGTATTATATTGATTAATAATATTATTAGTATTGATTAGAATATTGAATATTAATTTGATTAATATTATTAGTTATGAATTGATAAATAATATTATTAATGTTGATTATTTAAGTAAAGACTTAACAATATTCAATCCAATTTACACACACACATCAATTATGGCTTGTGATGACTTGTGATGGTTTCTTATTTTTTTTTTTAATAATAAGTTTAAATCTTTAATTAAAACTTATTCAATCATATATTGACTTTATTTGTATTATTATAATATTTTAATATTATAATTTATTAAATTCGTATTTGAAAAGGGGACATTACATTTTAGGGCTAGGTCTTTAGATTTTTCTTTTTGAATGACCTTATGTATTAGCAGAATTTGGGGATTTCCTGGCATCTCCAAGACAGTTGAGGGATGCCTATGCATCCCTTGGTTGTCCATGGGATTTTGGGTGTCCCTCCAACATCTCCAGCAGAGGGAGATGTTTTAGCGTTGTCCCTTGCTTCTGCAAGGATGTGTTGGGGATGGCCTTACTTTTGTTGGCTGTTGGGGGGTGGGTGTTACATTTCTATCCCCAAGTTGGAGGGACGTCCCTGTCACCAAAACTTGGTGTTTTTAGGGGGGAGGTGGGATATGACGTCTTCCCATGGAAATCTGATAATAATGTTCTGTTCATGTGATTGTGTTACTCATTGAAAGGAATTTTGCTTGATGTAAATGTGCTTATTGTTGTGAATTCTTTGTTCTCCCATCGTTAACAACACCATTGAGCTAGAAATTTGGAACTAGGGAAGAGTTTAACAATAACTCATTATAATAAATATATTCTCAAACTTGCTGTACAAGATTTTTGGCATCTCAACAAGTGAAATATTTTTTGCATCTTATATTCCTGCTTGAACATTTGTTTTGCTAACATCAGCATTTTGGCAGGAAAGGGGTGAAAATGTACCTCCAGAAGATTCCTTGGAAGTGGCACGTAAAGTGAAAGAAGCATATTGCTACACCTGCGCTGATATTGTAAAGGTACCTGATGGCTTTTCTTTGTTCAATAACTTAGGTTAGTTAGATATCAGTATACATATAAGGCTTAAGCATGCACCAGACAACTAGAGGAAAGTCATTTGATGCTTAAGTAAATCCATTTATTTTGTTGTTCTCCTGGTATAGTTGTAGCATAGGCCATGGATATTGGATACTTGTTGTAGTGTTTGGGCCTTCAAAGTATTCTTTTTGCGACACTAGGTTGTACAAAAGTGAAGATTCATTAACAATGAAATCAAAACATATAGCTAAGCATGTGAAATGTTAATGTATTTGGCATTTCTTTTTCATTTGTCAAGCTTTTGATGGAAGATATTTGTTTATTCTTGTTTGCTACCAAGTTTGGACATGATCTTGTAGATTTGTTGTATGTTGAATGCTTTTCAGATTCTGCATGTTAGTCTCCTAGCACGTATTCACAGCATTTGCCATGGGCACTCTTGAATTATAGAAATTTCTGATCTTGTAAAGAATATTTTATCAACCAATGAAATGATGAAGCAAGAGAGAGTTATTAAGGCTGCTAGACTTAACTGAAATTCATAGCATTTACAAATGCTGATAGTGGCCTTAATCATGGCCGAGTTTTCAATCAAATAGATTTTCCCATTTGCCCTCACTTGATAAGAGCATTGGGGGACATGATTCTTTTGGAGTAGTGCCCACCAATAAGTTTGTATTTACTTTTTATATTTGTGAGAGTCAATTATATTTGTGAGAGTCAATTGTGTGACATAGAAAATGCCATTTTAACATTATCATTTAACTCTCATGCAAATTAATTGTTTTTAAGTGCAGATGTTCTTTGAAACCATAAATTGGATTTATAGATTCACACACTTAATGGCAGTTCATCTGGTCTGCAAAATTTAATTGACAAAGAATTACACCAGTCAATATTCTCTGTTTCTGCTAAAAAATGTTAATATGCTAATATTTTTTATTGCCTTTGTGTAAATATTTTAGAAATCATTGATATTTGCAACTACATCAGTAAACTTCAAAAGTATTTTCCATTGATTCTATTTTTTTGCCTTTTATCTCTCTTCAGGTGATTCACAAAGTCATGCTGAGGCCAACTTTTCTATACCAAACTATGTAATTTGCTATTCTCAGATAGTTTGCGTACAATTTCAAAGGAAAATACTAAAATAGCACAATTGTTAATCTCTATAGATAGGCTCACTGAACTTTGAACGCATAATCTCTCCTGAGTTTACAATAAAGTCTAATGTTAATGTGGACTCTCCCATGAAATATGAGATAAAAGGCAAGAGAGGGAAAACTGACTGGATGGCAGATAACTGCTCGCTAGGGTATCTGTTTGAATTCAGGAGGGTACCACCTTCTATGGATGAAATGATAAGCTGTTTCATTGAAGTCTTTACCAATGAGCACTTTCACATTTTGGGTGCTAAAACTCTCTGAACACTTGTGCTAACAAAAAGGAGCCTACAAGGGGATGGTTGGCCCAATCATGGAGTGTTTTGTTCATTCCTTTTGCATTGTTTTTTTTTTTGATTGGTAATATTTTGTTTTGTATTAAGATATAAAGTAATACATCATTGCATCATGTTTGTCACCATCCATATTGTCGCTGCTAACATATCAGTCCAATACCCACCTTTCTAACCCCTATCATTGTCTATGCATTCTAAAAATCTAACATACTCTAACAGTTATATCAACCGGCATTACAAAACACCCTGGACTACCATTACACAGATGCTGCAAGGCCCATCATACTACCAAAATTGGCTGTTTACAAACAATACTGAACCATACACTAAAGCATTGCTAATTGCATTACAAAATCTGGAACTAGACTATGCTATCCATGCTTTCATCATCTCCTCCCCACTCTCGAACAGCATGAACATTCCTCCTTTGGTGTCTATGCGCCCCTTTCTTGGCTTCTTCGGCCCAGTCTGCACAACCGCTGCCTTCTGTTTTCCTTTCATGGTCTTCTTCTTGTCCCTCTTGACCTCCCTCGGCCACACCTCCCACCGGGTTCGCATGCTCTGCCTCTGCCACCCTCTTTTGCAAGAAGACCAGCAACTCCTCCTAGCCACCCCACGCCTCCTCTATCCTCTTCTCCTTAAGCTTAGTCATCTCCTTAAGCTTAGTCGTTCCCCACACCAGAAAAGGCTGATGGCTTTTGTTTGATCCTAACACAAACCTCCAAGGCCCATCCCCTGTTACAAATCCAACACCCGGTTCTGATTTCCCCAACATTGTAAGCATATCCCCAGCCTAATTCGGCATTGCACATTCTTTCATGACCCAGAGTGCCTCTTCCATACTTCCTAATTGCAATGCCCAAGCGAAGAAAACCGAAGACATTTCAAGGTTTGTTCTTGGGCACAGGTCAGTATTCAGAAATTCTTCTCCAAGAGTGGTTTTCCACGCAATGCCAGAAAGAAGGTTCATCAATTTTGAAAACCCCTTTCATTCTCCTCAGCGTTACATTGCCTCTGAAAGCCGGAAGTTGGTTTGGAGATTCCAAAGAGAAATTCACTTCCATTCTCTCTGCAAATTGTCCACACTCTGCCTCTCAAACAAATGCTAATCACTCAAGTTTGATGCTTGCAATCTCCTTTGAATCTGCAAACCCACTATAGAAACTTCCAGCACAATCCTAATGCCTAGTAATCATCCTGACGCCTTGTTGTTAGGTGATGATGTTTGCACTCATAAATATTTCGCTCATCCTTTAGATCTTCACGTGGCTTCTGTCCTCTGCATTTTTTTAAGATTACATATCTCCAAACGTTAATCAATGGCCTTTGTGCTCGCACCCCATTTCAATGCATTATCAAAGTTACATTCCCTTGCCACCAAAGTTTATATGGTTATATGTCTAGTCCCCTCTACTATCTCTAATGATTATGCTAATCATCTAGTTCCAACTATCGAATATAGCTCCTTGAATGCATCTAAAGTCCTCCGCCAGCTCTTCCTTCCCCTGATCTGACAATGATACCCCTACATTTGACATCTTGTCTGCGACTCCATTTGCCTCCCGCTTCACATGTGTAACTCTGAATTCTTCAAATGTCTCCAGCAATGCTTTGATCCTATAGATATTTATTCAAATACCAAGCTCCGGATTCACCTTTGATAATATCATTTATAGTAACCAGCGAATCCCCTTCCAAGTGTAGCTTCCTTACTTGCATTTTTATTGTCATTTTGACAGCTAGCAATGCCACCTAACTCTCTACCTCATTATTAGTGCCTTCTGACAATCTCTTCGCCCCTATCATCTGTATATTGCCTATGTAATCCCTTGCTACGAATCCTGCCCCTGATGGGCCTGGTTTACCTTTAGACGCACCATCCAAATCGATCTTTGTCCAACCTTCCTCCGGGGGCTTCCACGAGTCCAGCTTTATTTTCAGCAAAGGAGGTTGAACTCTCAAAGGCCCATGAACGGGCCCATTCCTTTTGCATTGTTAGTGTTCCCATCTTTGCTCTTCAACATCTGGTCACAGCATTGTTTGGATATGCTAGTTTATTGACTGCCACATGTGCTGTCCATAAGATGGCATGCAAGGTGTCAATCAAGGGGATTATGAATTGTATGAACTATTAAAGTTTCAGATTTGGTTTATCCTCCTAGATCTGCAAATCTGTTTTATGTACTCTTAAATGGTTGGTGCTATCAAGCTTTGCCCAAAGTTGGTTTTCTCATTCTTGTTCTGGCCTAAGAATTGGATGAGTGGGTTCTAAACTTGTAGTTGATGTTGTTAGTTCTGATGAGCTCAACATTTTCTCCCACCTTATAGGTTTCTCATTCTCTTCCTCTGATCCAAAAAGGATGAGGTTACCAAGGAATGATAAGCAACCCAACATTCCTAATGTCATTCACAACCTGCTTGGCTTACGAGGATCACATCTTGATCCTATTTTCTGCATTGAATGTGGCAAGGTTAGAAGGCACTCTAGATTTGAAATTGGTTGTTGGAAAATAATATTAGTATAAAAAATAATAGCACGTCTCCAGCACACTTCTAAGCCATTCAAAACTTATAGTAGGAAGAAGAAAAAATAAGTTGAGAGATATCTCTACACAATGAGAACTGTTGAAACCACTTCCAAATTCTTAGAAGATGAGGGAAAATCATAATTATATTGTATGAAGAGTTGAAGGTGATATTTGTATCTCCAAGTCCATAATCTTTGTTTCTGATACTGCTTATATCTAGAAACAAAATGCTGGGAGGAAATTGCTCTGTTGCCATTCTACTTTTGTTCCTATTTCTGTCAATTCGGTCTCTGTGAACAATCTGCCCAACAAAGTTTATGATGTTGCAGGTCTTTTAGCCGACCATGCTAGTTTCCTACTTTGTCTTGAATCACTAAGAACTGATTTACATAGCCCCATCCCTCCACTAAATTGATCCCCATTCCATTCTTTTCCACCATCAACCTCTTAAACCAGTAAGTGGCATGAGTAAGGAGACACCAACCTTATTTGAGAAGCATTCAGGTCATCACAACAGCAAGCAACAGAATATACTTCCCTCTCCTTCTGAAACAACAATCCACCTACCTTGGCAAACATAAATGATACTTTAAATGGCATGACAAAGATTACATCTAAGCTTTCTGTGATTCCTCTCACATCTCTACAATCGCCGTATCACCAGCCTATGGTGCTGCTCCTCTTCAACTACGCCCTTTGTGTGCCAAGTCTCACAAGTGCTCTGTAGTTGCCTGCTTTATCTGTTCCACTCCATTCAACAATTCCTCTTAGAACTTCATCTCTTGACACGATCGCAACAGCCTAGCTCTGATACTACTTGGTGTAGTCGAGATCTAGGTTCCTTGCTAGGTAGTCCAATCACACAGCCACAACTTCTTTCAACTATACACAATCTTCAAATAACATAAAATGATTTGAAGTCATATTACTATTAGTAGCATTCACGAATACAAGCAAAATGTTCTGCTTGTTCTGATTGACAGCAAAAACGGCTAAGCTTGAACAAGAATTCTGAAATGATTGGTTGGCTAATTTTTACCATTTAGGACTTTTGTTTCCAGTTCAAGTTATACAATATTCAGCATGTATGGGTGATATTTTAACACATGTACAGCATATTGTACAAGTTCGTTGACAGAATTTATCATGTTTTATGTGATTACAGGAATTTGGTAAGCATGATCGAGAACCTTCAAAATACATAAAACAGTGGACTGGTAAGAAACCCAAGACAGGAGCACCGTATTCATGCGATGTCGGTTATGAGCGTTTTTTGGCTCCTGAGGTTTGTTACAAAGAGCACACAACATTTTGCTGTTTTTTGTCTTTCATCATAAGAACATAATGATGATGAAATGATTTATTGGTTACTTAAGTTTTTTATCGTGTGATGAACACAATTTTCAGGGAGGTAAATAAAATGCATAATATCGGATATTTTGGTATAATTATTTCCATTTTGAGGTACATAGATGACTTCCTTTTGTCTCTTTAATTATATCTCCATTAACTCTTGTTAACTTGTTCTCTTTTAACATTGTTTCTAGGAAAGAGGATTTTTAATGGTAGGAACTGAATTGTTGGGGGTTCACAATAAACTCAAAGAGTTAAATAATGGTTTTCTCTATAATTAGACTACCGAAGCCCTGGATTTGACTCTATTAAGAAATGCATTGATTCCCTTCTTTAAAAGTCGGAAGATATTATATTCAACTGATTGAGCATTGAAGAAATATTACATATTTGCAATTTTACAAGTGATTATAACAATGATTTTCACAGATGAATCTTTACAGATTTCTGATTATTCGATTGCAGAAGGCGTAGAATAAGATCATAAGTCTGTAAATGCCTAAGACTCAAATTCTAAATTTCTAAATTAGATTCCTAACTCCGAATGCGAATAATGAGGTAGCTTGGTGGCTTTATAGCAAACCTTGCCGATCTTTTGCCTCATTGTTTTTAAATAATTTTGAAATCCGACCATAGTAGATTGACACTTGTCCTATTTTATTAACATAATAAGGATGTAGATAGCGGTAAAAACATGCTATCGTGCATGAATCTCTTAGTGGGAGACTAAAGTCACTTTTGAGGGACCCGAAAAGTGAGAACGGTCCACTTAATACCCATAAGTGGCTATAGGGATCTTGCTTTTTAGATAGGTGTGCATTCTATTGTCAAATATAAACGTGGCTGATGTCTTGACACAGACAAGTGCATGTGCTCAGTTTATTTAGCACCTTTAGTGAAAAGGTACTGGAGACAATAGTGTCTTAGGTAATAGGGTCCGATCATCCTAGTTAGATGGCATTTGTATATAGTGAAATGTAAGTCGTTGGAGTTCTTCAGGCATGTCCATGACCCATTCTATTCTCTGAGCTAGTCTTGCTGGTAATAAAGTTGGATCTCCATCTTCAATATAAACCTCAGGAAACGATTTTATAGTCATTGGATAAAACTCTATTCAGGGTAGGGAATAATAATGTAGTCTATCCATATATTCATCCATACTTTGAGTTACTATAGTTCTGAATCCTCCCTTGATTAATATAATATAAAATTCATTGACATCTGGAGTCAAGTTGACTCTAAAGCATAATCCTCAAATTCAAATTGTGAGTGTTATACTATTGAAGGAAACAAATTGTAGCATTTTAATACATTCATTTTGACACTGTTGGGCCATGACATTGTAGTGAACCAGTTGATTTACATATGGTGAAATTATTCCTCAGTATGATAGAGATAGAGCTTCTTCCAATTCAAAATAACATAAAAAATGTTCTTCAGTCTCTAGTTCATATAACCCTTTTTCACATGTTTGACTTATGATATTTCTAAGACCATGAAGCCATTTCTCCAAGTCAAAATAACATAAAAAATGTTCTTCAGTCTCTGATTCATATAACCCTGTTTCATATGCTTGACTTATGATATTTCTAAGATCATGAAGCCATTTCTCCATAACCCACGTATCTGTGATGATATTTATAATTGATGCTGGGAATTGGGTAATGGATTATGTTTTCCATCTAAATAGAGTCTTCAGTTTCTATTATTGCTGCAGCAAGTTTCTTTGTGAGTGTGTTTGCTAAAGGATTATTTTCTCTTTTGATTCATTCAACATCTAAGTTACATCCAAGGAATTCAACATACCATTTACAATTCTTCCTTGGGCTATATCCTTATTGGGTTTCTTCTTCCTAAGACTCCTCATGGCTTGGCTATCAATTTGGACAATGAAATGTTCAGGCTTGAGAATTTTTAAATTTTTGTATTCTCTTCTTGACAGCTAGAATCTCCTTTTCATAGATATGGTATCTAGATTCTGTGTCAATAAACGTCCCTAATCTATAGCGACAGATTTCTTCTGTTGGGAAATTCCTATATGAGGATTGTAGTCCAAGTTTTATCAAAAACATCAGCATAGAGAATTAGGGATATCCCTGAGTTTGGTATCTGTATGGCTGGAAGACCTTGAGATCTTTTCTTGATATGCTGAACTGTCTTTGTGTTGTGTTATCCCATCCTGAACTACTTATCTTTTAGCTTATCCAGGATTCTTTTCCTGACCTTTTCCAAATCATGATAGAAGAGTGAAACATAGTTTACGGAGCCCAAAAATCTCTGAATCTATTTTTAATTAGATAAAACATCTGGGAATTCTTGAATTCTTTGAAGAACATAGGCTGCAATTTGATTTTATCTTTATGCGGATAGAGACCTTGGAAATCAATTTCAGATTTTCCTATCTACATTATCTTTGCTGAAAGAAAAAATCCATTTTGGTGATTGCTGCATACAGTCATTCAAGATGAAACAAATGTTTAATTTATCATAAAAAGTACAATAAATATTATTCATATACACTACAGAATTCCTTGAGATGCCTTAGTGCTTGGTCCATCCATCTTTAGAAATAAGCTGCGCCTGTGCACAGACCAAAGGGCATATCATTCCATTCATATAATTCTTGAGGGACCGAAATGCATTTTTTTTTTTGTCTGATTTTTCATCTTAATCTGCCAAAACCCTGATTTGCAATCGAACTTAGAAAATATCTTTTTTTTTTGGCATATCTTTTGATAAGACCATCACTAAAAGACTAAGAGTAGCAGGATAATTAAATAGCAGTATAATATCATTACAAAATTTGTAATTTATACAAAATCTCTTTTTCTTATTTCCTCTTTTGCTCTCTTGTTGACCAAAAAAATTGGGGATGGAAAAGGACTTTTGCTTTTTCTTGATAAATCCCCGCAAGAATATTTTTTGTAGGTGTTCATTCATGTCTTTGACTTCAGAAGGACTCAATGGATATGCTGGCTCATGGGGAATCACAGACAAACACTTTTGGTTTGATTTAAACTTCACATTCCTCTTGCTCATATGCCCAAAATTGCGAAGGCTTTATGTTACAGTATATGATCTTCATTCTTTCTGGATTTTCTCTTTCTCATTTGTCAGATCCTTCATTTACTGAAGGTATTTTCTATCTAAGTTTTTCTTGTCTGGTATCAGCTTCTTTAATGGATCTCTATTTTGTTCAGTTTCCAAAATTTTCTGAACTTTTTTAGATCTTGTTCTGTATTCATGTGATGTCAATTATGAGCCTTTTTGGGCTCCCGAGGTTTGTTACAAAGAACTCACAGCATTCTGCTATATTTTTGTCTTTCATCATAGCAGTACATAATTATGATGAAATGTTTTCTTGGTTACTTTGGTTGATTATCATGGATATAATGAATGGAATTTTCAGGGAGGAAAATAAAATGCATAATATTGGATATTTTGGTATAATTATTTCCATGTTGAAGTACATATGACCAAGAAACAGAGACTACTCCTTTTGTTTCTTTAATTATGTCCATTACCTTCTGACGCTTCTGAGAAAAGAGGAATTTCGAAGGTAGGAACTGAATTGTTAGGTATCCAATGAACGCAAAAAATTAGAAAACAATTTTTACTATGATGTAGATTATTCAAGCCTTGGATTTGACTCTATTAACGAAGGCATTAATTCCCTTGTTAAAATATTATATTCAACTTATTGAGCATTGATTTGAAATGCAACTACCTCTTTTAAAAATATTTAAAATCATATTCCAGGCCGATGAATTTTCTTCATTCTTTAGTCTAAGTAGTTTTCCCTTGATTTTTGCTATTGTTGTGATTTGTGCATTCTTGAGTCATATCCTGGCAGGGTGAGTTCAATAGTGTTTACTGATATACTTGGTAAATTACAAACATGACATAATAATACAGATGGTAGTGCGTACCAGATATAGGAGTAAAATATATCTTTATTAGCTTATGAATTCGGTATAGAGAAGAAGACTAGAGATGGTCGACCAAGGATTACAATTCATCCCACGATACACTGCTACCTTCCTTGGTGGTAAACACCATTTTTAAAGGACCCGATGGTTGCCAAGAGGAACACAACTGTCAACCAACCGACACTTACAACCACCTGAGAGTAACAATCAGCGACAATTAATACATTGACGACAATCAATACACTGACGGATAACCAATATTATCAAACACAATAATAAGCATTGTATGTCGATTACATCACCCCCCCCCCAAAAAAAAAAAAAAAAAAAAAAGAAAAAAAAAAGAAAAAAGAAAAAAAAAGTTATCTTATAGACGACAAGTATACATCAAGTAATATTCGGGAAGACAAATAGCAAGAGTGTAAACAATGACTTGTACTGTGCAAACTCAACATTGTAGTGTACTTCAATAATCAAATGGGGGTTAGGGGCAACGCCCCTGACAGGGTCAAGGGGCAATACCCCTTGTGGGGGGTTTGGGGGAAATGTCCCTAGTGGGGTCAAGGGGCAACATAGAGAATGAGGGGTACCTCTTCAAAACCACTCGAAACTCTATGACGCACATCATTTTATTGAATTTGTAAGATGCCAAGAACACTACTTATAAAGCCCAAAAATGCAGTTGCCAAATCTCTTACTTGTCAAACAAAGAACTGGGACTTAAGGAATTGCTGCTGTCGTACGGAAGGGTGGCTTCGCAATAACGACAAACGAAAAATTAAGTACAGTCTGAAGTATGTCCTCCACAGTGTATGGAAATGGCTTTGATGAATAGCCCATATGGCGTACGGTTGGAAGGAAAGAGCGTATGGTGGTTGTGGTGACGTACACATACAAATGGAGAAATGGCTTGTACAACGTACTGTCAAAAGGAAAGAGCCGTATGATGATTGTGGTGACGTACGCATAGGGGTGGAGGAATGGCCTATAAGACGTACGGTATAATTGAGCAAGGTACCACTAACAACTTGAAGGCATGCATGTACGGCTTGGAAGGTGGCATGTACGCCTTGCAGGATGGCTCGTATGGATAGCAGCATGGTGGCATGTACGATTGGCAGCATGGTCGCCCAGGCAACTGGTAAGATGGCATGTTCTCCTTGCATAATAGCCTGTACGACGTAAGATAATGACAAGATTGCGCCTTTACAAAGACAACCCATACAGTGTACGATGGAAGGAACCAATGTGGTTGTATGGAGTGTTGAACATGATGTGCGGACTGCAAAATCTGCCTTTGGAAGGAAGAGTCAAGTTGCCATACAGAAAAATGCACATTGGGCTGTACGAAACAAGGAAGGAACTTTTGGTGTCGTGCTGGATGCAGAAATCATCCCAAGGGCTGTATTGGACGATGTACAGACCACCGTGCATGATTGTAGACTTGCTCAAGATGTACAGAATGCCATATAGAGAAATAGAACTTCTGTACAAATGTGTGGGCTGGTGAAGTTGCATGTTGTATTGAATATTGGAACCGTACGAGTGGTACGAGCTACTTCAAAAAATGTAGGAACTTTTCATGCCGTACGTCCCTACTCAGCAATGGAAATGATGCTTTTCTCGCAACTTCTTTTGTATGTTGGGGGTCCTTGTCAAGAATGCCTTCGATTGCTTCTGCCAGAAATAAAGAGCATACTTTCGTTGAGAGTGTGAACTACACAATGGCGTTTGCATAATGTTCATTATTTTTAGCTTTCTATTTCCATCCCTATACTGTGAGTTTTATTGTCCATAACTTTACACACTTTCATTTGCTGCTCTTCATACAAAGTTGTGGCTTCAAGAAAATTACAGGTTGGCGAGAGTACCTCATTGTCCTCCATTTGCTAGTGGAATTGTCCATTTAGGGAGCTCGTCTCATCCTCCAAGCAACTTTGAAGTTCTAACACCTCTTCGTCATTGGCTTCCACTACTCTTCCTTCCTCCATCTCAAAGTCTCCGCTCTCAGAATCCGACTTTGATGCCAACTCCTGGTTGAGCTCTTGGTTCTGTAGGTCTATGACATATTTTCTTCCATCACTCTTGATGGAGAGTGTATTTTTCTTCCAATTGTGGTTTGCCTTTGCCGTGATCAACCAACCCCTTCCAAGGAGGGCATCGTGCCCCTTCTTTTCCAACGGGATGACAACAAAGTCCAGAAAGAAATGTTGAGTGCCAATGGTGACCTTCTGTGCCATGAGCGTCTTGAGTGGTTTGATGTCGTGCTGGTCAGCACCTACCAGATGGAAGGTTGGTGGCCAGAGTGTTGGCTTGCCAAAAGCCTTCCATGTCTCCTCCGATAGTACATTCACGCCCGAGCCTCCTTCGAGGATGGTGTTTGTCAACTTCTGTCCCATTATCTCCATCTCGATGATAGTTGACTTCCTTCTAATGCCCACTGTCAGCAACATTGGATTAGTGGCTAGGTTGTCTGTTGACTTCTCATTGAACTTGCCATGCTCTTGGCTGGTTGTGTCGTCACCCACTACGTTGGTAATGGCCATCTTTAGTTGTGGCATGGCTTGCGGGGGGTTGGATACCCGTACGGGTACAGTGGCACACAATATCTGTCTCATGATGGCTTTGTCAGAGTCCGACCACAGTGGGGTATTGGTGGCATCATTTGTGACCCTTCTCTCCTCCGTCATCACCCTTTCAATGTCACCTCTCGCTTCCCAAAGTCTTTCCTTCTTCGTATAGGGGTCGAGATAGACTGCCTTCTTGGTTTGGAGTCTGGTGATTTCCAGTTCTTCCTCCCCTGGGTCTTTTACGTCCAACATATTTAGTCCCTTTTGCTTTGGATAATCAATGTTCTCATGGTTCCCTGGACCACACCATCATCATGCGTCTTCCTCTTCCCTTGGGAGGATGTCTTGTTTCACTCTCTATGTCCATCACCCGATTGTAGGCATCAACATACGAGGGTGGAGGCACCACTTTCATCTTCTTGCGTAGGGAGGGAATCAACCCCTCGATGAACCACCTCTTCTTCAACCCGTCGACTGACTGATTCTCCAACTGGCCCAACAATTCCTTGAGCCTACGATGGTAAGCCCGTACACTCTCGTGCTTCCCTTGTTTGGTATTATAAATTTTGGCGACAATCTCATTGTTGTCTTGTAGTAATTTAAACTCGGCCTCGAATGACCTCTTGAGTGCATCCCAAGAGGCTATGGATGAAGCTTCTAGTTCTGTGAACCAGTCGATGGCTGTACCCTGTAGGGTTGTTGGAAACGCTCTCAGCCAATAGTCCTTGTCAACGTGACCGTTTGCTACCTAGATAGTCTTGCACGTCTTCCAGTGTCTCGTAGGGTCTTTCGACTCGTTCCCCATGAACTTTGACAGTTTTTGTCAATCCATATTCGGACTTGTCAGAGGAGTCACCATCTTTCTCGCCTACTTGCTCTCTTGTGCGTCGAACCTGGGTGGATTGTTCCAACCGCTACGTTCTGGTGCTCTCATTGCACTCTCGGCCATGCGCACATCCTTTACATGTCCACCTCCAACATCCCCAACAACTCGGGTATTTTCAGGCTCCGTCTCGTACTTGTACTCCCTCCATCCGAGGGTCTTTGGTTCAAATCCTCCAATGACCGGTTCTCCTAAGATAGATTCTCAATGCCATGCAATATGTCTCTTAGTTCAAGGTTTCCTTCTTCGTACTCCTCGTCTGACAGTGTCTGTAAATATGGTTGTCTTACTTTGTTGGCGGGGTACGTTTCGTCAGGGGGTGGTAAGTTTCTAGTATTTCTTGTAATCTTCTTCTCCTTTCTTGTTCTACAATTCTTAAATATCGCTTGATTACTTGTTCTTGACCACCTTGTGGCCCCTGCTCGCATTTATTGGGATCCAGGGCATGAATCACGCAATACTGACCTGACTCCTTTTAAGGTAACAACGCTAAATGTTTATTGCTACACCTAGTAAATTACATACATGACATAATAATACAGATGGTAGTGCGTACCAAATATAGGAGTAAAATATATCTTTATTAGCTCATGAATTTGGTATAGAGAAGAAGACCAGAGATGGTCGGCCAAGAATTACAATTCATTCCATGATGCACTGCTACCTTCCTTGGCAGTAAACACCATATATTTAAAGGACCCGACGGTTGCCAAGAGCAACACAACCGTCAACCAACCAACACTTACAACCACCTGAGACAATTAAAACATTGATGGATAACCCATATTATCAAACACAATAATAAGCATTGTATGCCGACTACAAATAGGATTGTGGAGGACTTTAACATTAAATGGAATTTCCTCACTTGTCAATATATCATTTTCAAATTGAATTAGAAAATAAAGGTTTAACTTAAACGGTTTGGATTTTGTCAATTCAATACCAAAAGGCAGATTGGTGTGCATGGAATATGATCAAGGTGGTTGATATAAATCAGGTGTGAGTAGAGTATGCACTGCTTTTACATATTCCGTTCTAAAGGAGTTTGGGTTCTAGAATAAGAAGTATAGTTCTCCCTTGTTTTTTGCTATTATACATTTTTTTAATTCTCAAATCATTTCTTGCTGGAGAGGGTTCCATATGATTGCGCAGCGTATTTAAAAATGAGTTATGTAATCTGAATCCTTTAGATTACTTCAATGAGATAGTGAAAGACAGCTGACGTATATAGAATACACTCAAGATGGTTGAAATAAATTAGGGAGGGACTGGAGTATTCTGTGACTTTCCATTGTCTATCCTAAGGAGCATAGAAGTAGTAAACATTGGTAGATTCTAATAATGCAACAGTCGACCAATCCTTTGAAGGTTGAGGCTAGTCCATAATGAGAAAAGGATTATCATTGTACCATACACATCTTTTTAGACAAGGCAACCACAAGAAAGATCAGATATTAGAAAATAAAAGTAAAAAGGAAATATATAGTTTTCATGGCCTGCCTTGCTATCAATTTTATCAGATTTATAACTTTGCACAAAAACACACCTTTGGAGTTGTTGAAAAAGCCAAGTTTACCTTTGTAAAAATCTTATTGTCCAAAAGAAATCCTCAAAACACTTTGAGATCTTTGTTTTTTAAAGAGATACTGTTAAGCATATGAATATTGCTGAAAAGCACAACCACCATAGAACACCGGAAATACAAGTTTTAGCAGGAAATTACAATGGTCATTAAGGGCATTTTCTTTCTCTTATTAACTAACATAAACAAAATTTAAAGAACCAGTAAAATTGTGTAAGGTCCAGATTTCCAAGATCGACTTTGAACCTTATCTTGCCATCTTCCTTTTCCATAGCAACCAATTGTTTTTCTCTTGTTCCAAGTACCAATCATGGGACCTATTCTTGCACCAAGCCTACATGAAGAAATTTGCAACCAAACATAGGTGAAAGTTGTAAAGAGTTTACCATGCATTTTGCTAGCCATTTTGAGAGCTGATGGCTAGGATGAAAATGAGGTTTACTGGCAGTAATTTTTTTAACTTGCACCATACAATGCAACACAAAATGAAACATGTGAGGATAAACCTCCCTTCAAATTGAAAGAGGAGGCTCTTTGTGATAGAAAATAAAACAAAAACCTTAAAACCTTGTTTTTCGCTCAATCTGATAAAATGAATACACGAAAATTAACATTATAGATGATAATGAATAAAAGATACGAGATTAATATATATCTTTATTTGCTCATTGAGTTATTACAGAAGAAGACTAGAGATGGCCAACCAAGGATTGGGCTCAATCTAATTAGATCATACTACTTTCCTTGATGATTCACAATCTATTTAAAGGACTTGATAGTAACCAAGAGGAACACGACCGTCAACTAACTAACGTTTATAACTACTTGAAGCCAACAAATACATAGTTGTATCACCAATATTATCGAAACATATTAATAGACATTGTATGCTGACTACATCGTCTCCCCCCAAACGTAAAAGTCATCTTCCATACGACAAGGGAACATCAAGTAACATTAGGGAATGCTTTCCAAATTGATGATGAAGACTTGTAGACAAACTTGGAAGTGCAGTTTGCAAACTTATTACTTGGAAAATCAAATGAATTTGATGGGGGTCTAGGGGCAACATCCCCATTGGGGTCAAGGGGTAGTGCTTCTTACGGGGGTCTTGGGGCAGTGCGCCTAGTGGGTCAAGGGGCAGCACCCCAAAGCCCAAATTAAGACCTTGAAAACTATACAAATCGTCTTGGTGCACATCGTTTTCATTTTTTTTAAGAGGCACAAAACAATGTTGAGTCTTGACAAAGCTAACAAATAGAGATTTTGGAGTGTCTAGCCTATGAATGATGTCAACCGAGAATTGAATTGCTTGCCTTACACTCTTCCATAGATGGTGTACTGTGTGATTGGTCACCCTTGAATGCTACTGTATCATGTGTGAGTGTTGTTGTCCTATGAAGGGAGGGTATGTTGAGTGATGCCATACTATGAAGAAAGGATTTTGTTGAGTGGTGAAGGAAAACACGTGCTGCTAGACGAGGGAAACAATATGGTTGGTAGTAACTAGCTATGGAAGAGGAAGTTGTACCTAGGGAATGGTATGTTGTGTGAGCCGCCTGACAATGTACCCAACTCACCATATGTTGCATGGAGTCTGTACATTGATGAATGCAACGACTTGTATGTGGTTGAGGAGCAAATGGCGTACGGTGTAGGGAGGGGATGATGTCCTTAGCAGTATCTGATGTTGTATGGTGAAAATGATCCTAGTCTTCCATGCGATGTGCAATGAGAGCCTTTGTACATTGAGTGGAAGAAGGCATACGTTGAAGGACTATTGTACGGTGCAAGGCTGACAAATGCTTAAAAATTGTTTCTGTACGATGACATTTGGTGCTTTTCTTCACCCATGGTGTGAATGTCGTATGGTGTAGTTTAGATGCCATTGTATGATGTGGAAGAGTGGTGGAGTCTGTATGGTGGAAATAAATTGTCTTCGTCATATGACTTCAAAGAATTCATTAGCCGTACAATGTATGCCCAACAAGGAGATTTTCTGTTGTACTATATAGAACCCCCGTTGTATGACCTATGGTCACTCCCTTCAGTTGCTAGATGACATATTGGATGGACAAGTGCCTTGGTTGTACATAATGGTACTTTAAGATGAGGTGATCCCATGTCTTGTGTCATCGAACCACATCAAAGGCTTGGTGTACGATGAAGAAAATGAATAGATGCCAAGGTCCTATGATGTAATGAATAAGTAATTCTTTCAACCATATGACTGAACAAACCTTATAATTGACCCCTTCGCAACTTTTACTTGTGAACTATGACATTTTAAATATTATATGCCTTTTACTTTCCGCTGTTTCTTTATTTTCTAATTTCTTTTTTCTTTTGCTATAAATTTTATGTGAATTTGATTGAACTTAACCAATATTTGTACGGTCCACGCTAAATATTTTGTTCTTCATTCTCTTAAATGTACCATCTGTAATTTTTCTTGCTTTCACTGGCTGCTCTTCATTGAGTGTTATAGCTTCAAAAAAATTACAAGTTGGTAGAAATACTACATAATCCTCCATTTGCCTATGAAATAGGCCATAGGGAAAATTTGCTTCGTGTTTAGAACATGACTGTAACTCTAGAATTCCTTGTTCTTTAGTTCCATTGGATCTGATTCTTCGTCTATTCTTCCGTAGAATCCAAATTCAACGAATCCGAGAATGTTGCTTCCTCATTGACTGCTTGATTCTTCAAATCAATTATATATTTCTGACCCTTGTTCTCAACCAAGATTGTACTCTTTTTCCAATTGTGACCAGCTTTGGCTGCTATGAGTCAACCTTGACCCAACAATGCATCGTACACTTTGTTCCTAAATGAAATGAACACAAAGTTCAACAAAGATGCTTGGGTTCCAATAATTAGTATTACCATTTGTCCCATTAAAACTCCAAGTACCTTAATGATGAGCACATGATTATACTTAGAGGGGTGGGGGGGTGGGCATGGGTCGGGATGGGGGATGAACCAATATAATGCAACTTTTATCAATTTAAAACTTTATCAATCAGATTAACATCGTTAACTCAACATAAAATGCACATGAGAGGGACACAATAACAAACGATATTTACGTGGAAACTCTTACGGGAGAAAAACACTGCAAATTAATGCTTTTATATAAATTCTTCTTTTTACAACTTGTGTATGCTATAACCCCTCATTCAATTTCTCCTCTAAATTTTGCTGTAATTCTCTTCTTCGATCTGCTATTATTTGATAATAAATCTGCCACAAAACTGATCACAATCTCTTCATAAAACTAATTAGGAATCTGCCATACAACTTCTCACAAACTTCTCTCCAGTATGCTTCATAATTCTGCTCCAAAATCTTCTTTAGCTTTGCATGAAACCTATGTTACCCCGGGTTTCTAGAACAAGGGGACGGGGAAATGGGTTTCCGGGATGATTTTTTTTTCTCGGAGTAGGGATGACGGGACGGCAGTGGGGACGACTATTTAAAAAATAGGGAAATTTTAAAATATATAGGGAAATTTTATATATTTACATGAAAACATGGATAAAGCATGCTTATATACATTATAGAACCTTAACATATAATGTTTGTGTTAAATAATTTAAATTGAGAGTTCACATGTGAGTGGAAGTCAAGCAAATTATCAAAGCTCAAACGCTATTTAAATTAATTTTATGGGACAGCTAAGGGACGGATTTCCGAGTTTCCGGGATGCCCTGTTTCCGGGACGGGTCAAATTATGCTGGAAATGCATCCCTGGGTAACACTGCATGAAACATTCTTCACAAATCTTCATAAATACTTCATAAATCTGATTGTGAATCTCCCATAAGACTTCTTACAATCTCTTCATCCAATCTGTGAATTGACTCTATAATTTTCTCTTCACTTGCTGGTGTTTTTGATATATTGTTTGTTCTCCACACACACTTCTCCTCTTGAATGATCTGCCTTTATATCTTTAATGATTCTATGAAAGGATGCAACTCTTTCAAATGGATAGAGCCATTTGAATAGTCATGTCTTTTCACTAACAAATCTTCCTTAACTCAATGTCTTCATGGAAATCTGCATATATCTCTGCCAGTGTATTAATTTATATTTTATTGTTCCACACTCACATTATTTTTACATTTCACTATCACATCTCAGTGATTAGAGGTGACCTTTTGAAAAGACGGTTGCCTTTTGTTAACAATTCTTTTTGATTGCCTTTTTAAAATGTTTTTATTTATCTTCAAATTAATCTGATTTTTATTGGTGATATATTTATTTTTTGCACACAACTCACACTATCATCCCTCACTCAATGTTCTCTTTATGTCTTCCCAAAAGAAGCAATTTCATTTAGAGACATCTTCTTTCACCTTTAAAAACTATTACTCTTCATTTCATATGCTAATCATATCTCTTTATTAATAAATCTGTTTGAATGATATCATAATCTTCTGCACAAAAATCTCTTATTACATTTCCTTATTCTTCTCTCCAACTTCTCATTACCTTTATATCCTTCTTATTTCTTTTCATGAAAGGAGGCATCCCTTTGAATGGAGACAACCTTTTATAAAGGTTTGACCATTTGTTAACAAACCACCTTTAAGTCGAACCTTAATTTTGCTGCCTTCTAAAAATTATATCTGACTTAAGTACTTCCTTCATAATGTGTAGTGCTGCTTTTAACAAAGCCTTTACAATTACTAATTGTGATCGGTGCTTTATTAGTTCTTAACTTGCTGCCTTTCTTTTATATGAATCACTGTACTCGTAACTTAATTTGCTGCTCTATAGAATATATTCATTGCATCTTTACACATAAATTGCTGCATTCTAAAATCAATAACATCTGCTCTTATTTAATCTTTATTGCTACTCCAAATCAATCTCAAATCCTGTACATATTATTAATTAATGCTCTCTCATGCTTGGGCGTTTATATATATATATATCTGGGATAGCCTAGAACAGCTGATAAGGTGGTCAGCCAGCACAGGCTTTAAATGCCTTTGCCAAGATTCTTCAATGGGGACACCATTATAAGGTGTAATAACCCTCGCGGATCCTCTTAGGATTTTGACTATTTGTGATCTACTTGTTTGCACAAAAGGCTCAATTGTGTTCACAGTTTTTAAAGTCTTGCTTGCAATGGAATGATTGAGAGCTTGGTGTATAAGACTTCGACAATCCTTGGACAGATCTCTAGTCAGGTTAACCAATACTTGTTAGTGAGCAACCTTTTATGATGATAAAATATCAACATAACTTCCTTAATGCATACAACAATAACTGATATGATATCCACCAATAGGAGACTGTTAGATTCTCTCCAATCATCACCAGTGTTATAATCCTTATCAATATCGATATGATCGAATCTATGATCTACAATGTAATTGCACACAGTTAAGAGACGGGGGGTCTTTCTGATTAAATGAAAGAATAGGAGTTCTGATCCTTGCAGTGATCAGGTTACCCCTTTCCTTCTAATAGATGAGTTTGCCCTGTGGCTTGTGAAATGACCTAGTTGCTGTTGTAGGTTCAGGGATTTGGTATGATTTGTACAGGAGGTTATTAGTGTAAATAGAAAAGATGTCTATAATGCCAAGAGTTATAAGTAAAGTTCTAAACTGAGTTAATTAGCAAATGCTGTGATTTAGAGTGGTCAGAATTGATCCACTAAGAAAATACAGATAGATGAATATCAAATTTGAAATTAAGATAATGCTTCAATAATAATGGTGCCAAACTCTCCTTATCTTCTGATACTGAGTGCCAAAAGAGTTCTGACCTGAATTCTGATATAGATTCTGATAATCTATGTAAGAATATAATTTGATCTTTATATGAATCTGATTGCTGTTTCTGATTATTGTCCTTATAAGCCTGAGTTAGATAGATTATATATCTGCTTGAATTATGATATAATTCTGATTGCCTCCCGTGAATCCGTGATCATTCTCCTTATAAGCATGCGGTCTGCCTGTGAAGCCATTCCAGATGTTAGCAATTTGAGTTTATGCTTTCATGTCTTGTATCCCTACTGCTTGGTGGAGCTCTACAGATTAGATTTCACAAAATGAATAAATTTTCCCATCCTTGATAGTGCCTCCGTCCTCCTTTTAATAGGCTAGAACGGGGTTGCCTCAACAGTCACCTCTTTTCATTGAATTGACCCCAGCCATTAGTCACCACTTTCCTTCGTTAGCCGACCTATATGTTATGTCTATAAACTATAAGATGATTAAATTGTTTATCCCTCCAAACACAAACATAATTACTTAGTCCATCGAACTATTATCTCCTCAACAGATTAATAGCTTCTAATACGTGTGCTTTCATGTTAACCTTACGAATTGTCTTCCTCCCAATAGTCATGTCTTAGGCGGGTCTTAAAAAGTAATATCTTCCCACATGAGGCTAACTATAATGTCATTATTAGACATAATATATTATTATTGCATTATTTCTTGAGCTTTGAATGGTCGATGGGTAGTTTCTATGAATTTATTACTTTGTTTGTTTGCCACGCGAGAGGGGCCATTACATAAGGTATCATGTGATTTCATATGAACCAAAAAAGTTGTCTGGCACATGAACGAGACTATCTTAATTGTTTCCTTCTTCATATGTCTTGATAACTGAGTTTCTTAATATATTCTTCTTCTCCTTGTCTCACCTCCACTCTTATTGTCATTCTCATGTTGCAAACTCTTCAGACATCTACTATATGTTCAACGATCTCATCCATACATCATATTGTTCTGGTGATTTTCATTGTCTAAGAAATAGACATTCTATAATATTGATGTTGCTCATTTTAGAGATTTTTTTGGTAATATGAAACTCCATTGCTGCACCTTGTAGCATTACAGGAAGTTTGTACCAAAGAAACAATCTGTACCATAAAATCTTTATCAGGGGGCACACCTTTATGCTGATGTCTATCCATATTGTTTTAGTTATCAAAATACTTATGTTTCTCAAATTTACCTCAGTTGGATGGTTCATTTATGTACATGATCTCTTCTTGTTCAATTATCAGTACAATCAATATGGCCATTGAAAATTATTACTAAAATGGATTTTGTGCTATAACTTGATAAAGGTGCTGGAGGTGTTGATATAAACAAAAAACACGTGAATTGGAAAATATTGTCTTTAGGATGGCTAAACTTAATTTTGATGGCTCTTCCAATAGAAATCTGGGGAAAGCTGCAGAAAATCTTTTGAGAGAGAGAGATCAGGAGCTTCCTTGTAGCCTTACTGTATGTAATAAGTACTAATTATGGCACCAATAATGAGCTAGCAGCCATTGGTTTAGTGCAAGGTCTTAGTTGTGCCATGTCTGTACACAGTATACTAAGAACAAAACTGTCAAAGGGAATCCTGAAATCATCATTGCGACTATTAGGACAGGTCATGCTCATAACTGGAGATTTGTGAAGCCTGATCTACAATCTCCTTGGACAACATTGAATTTGTTCATTTGTACAGAGGCAAACAAGATTTGTACTGCCTAGCTGATGAAGGTGTTAAACAAAGTACCCAAGGTTCAATCTTTAGCATTTCTATTGATACTTGGGAAGGCTTGATTGTGTAGTGAAAAATGAAGAGGCTCATCCTAGGGGTCCCTATAGGCAGCATTGAAATATGCATCCTAGATATAATAGATGCTAATTTGTGAACTGAATGTGATCACTAGGAAGTTTGAAAAATCTTTTCACTGATTTTAGAGATTTTTTTGGTAATATGAAACTCTATTGCTGCACCTTGTAGCAACACAAGAAGTTTGTACCAAAGAAACAATCTGTACCATAAAATCTTTATCAGGGGGCACACCTTCATGCTAATGTCTATCATTTTTTACATGCAACCACTTGTTTTGATTACAATTCAGTGGTGCTATCAAGTCGAAGATATCTACTGACATCATTGCTTACCCTGGGGGCACAATCTCATCATGGCAGGGTGACAATTTGTGCGTGGCTGTACTCTCTGCGTTTGCTCTCATTTCAGTTGGGCGTGTTTGTGTTTTTATAAGTGCAGTGATGTAAAATAGAAACAAGAGGAAAATAATTCTGCCAATACCTGGTAGAGGTGGTATTGCAAGTCTCCCTTTTTAGTGTGCTGGACAAAGTAGCTCTGGGTTATGTGAAATACATCCTTGGCTCGGATGACTTAGAAGATCATGATTAATGAAGAGGAAAGAAGTGACAAGGAGTGCAAATTGGCAAAGAAGATTAAGCATAAAACAATCCCAAGCTTGGAAGCTCAAAGTTATGATGGATTGTCAATCCTGAATCTGAAATTGGAGATTTGGATTGATCATGTATAGTTGTTTAAGAAGCTGCGGGACACAATGCAAAAACATTTGGGCGATCTGTAGTTACTGAATGAAGGCAGGAAAATCAAATTAGTTAATTTCGAACACTTTTTTGTGCCCCTTACAGTTGATGTGGCCTCAACGAGCCATATTGATCCTGTGACAGCCAATCAGTGCCAAACTTTCTGGAAGGTGTCCATAAAAGAATGTTGTGCATACAAACTAAAGTGCACATTGGCTTCTCCATTAAATGTTGGCCATGCATTGGGAAACCTGCTGACTCCTCATTTGGAAGAGGGGATTCTGGAGGGTTACAGACAGGAACATGCATGTTAACCTGGGTTAGCTACCTGTCTGTTGCTTGTCTATGTGATGGATTGTGTTTAGCTCAGCTCATAGAGTTGTTTATCATAAATTTTGGTTCAAGTTGTGTTTCTAGCAGCTTTTGGGATGGTGGGAGTGGAGAATGCATTTCCAGGTTAGCAAAATTTGTCCTAGATTTTGGGGAAACCAAACTATACACATGTACTAAAAATACAAGTAAATCATAGAAACTTATTTTTATAGATTTTCATTCATAGAATTAAATTAATAAGTACCTTCAAATATTCTAAAAACCTGAAAATTCAAATACCGTAAACATCTAGAACATTGAGCATTGAGCATTGAATATTGAAATTGAAAGTTGAGCGAGACTGAAATATGAGTATGGGATTGTGTGTGCGCGCGCGCGCATTGATTGATTGATTGAAGTGTAATCAAGGGGGATCGTGTCTTTTGTATTAGCAGTCATATTTATTATTACCATTGATCATGAAAAAAATGTTTAAAAATACCTCCCTACTATTTTAAAATTACTTTACACATTTTAATTTTTCGCATTTTTCCAAATGTTGACCTTGGTACATGAGGATGTCCCCTTGACATTTTCAGTAGATTGAAGATGCCAGTTAACGTCATGGGAACACTAGGTCAGTCCCCAGAGACCTATTATGCTACTTGACCTACTCCACTTACATATAGAAGTTAAAAAAGTGGTCAAGTTCTCAAGAAGCCAAAAAAATATTGAAACATCTTCAGGACATAAGGAATAATGGAGATGAAAATAGGATGTCTCTAAAATGGACTGGACAGTCAGTGAGGGTAGGGGACATATCTCGATGGTACACGGGTTGAAGAAAAGTTATTCTCTTTGACACTTTGTTAAGGGTCTTGATGCATTTTGATATATTGTGTCCATGCTGTTCCATAATAAAAGGAAACTTTGAATGCTTTGTTATTGGTCGTGATGCATTTTGAAATGTTTGAGCCCAGGCTGTCAGATAGTAAAAATAAGCTTTGAAGTTTTCTTGCTTTCTGAATATGATTGATAATTTACTCATTTCTTGTTTTAAGGATTCCCTTTCAGGCATTAATTTTGATTATTTTAATGTGTGGAGACCCTGTTGAATGTTTCCATTAATGTACCATAAAAGTGTGTTAGGTTTTATGTGACTTAACTATCTAGAATACTTACTTTTATCATTTCACATGTCTTTAGTTAATATTCCTTGATTTGCATTGGAGATTACAAGTATGCTTATAATTAAAATATTTTATTCCAACTTCATGTATGTAAGGAGTTTCTCAACCTTAATTGAGAACGTGAGAAAATGTATCTAAATAAAATTGATTGTTTTTTTCTCATTTAAATCTACAGGTGTTCTTTCATCCTGAGATCTACAGTAGTGATTTCGCTACCCCTTTGCCTGATGTAGTGGATAGGTGCATCCAATCATCGCCAATTGACACCAGGCGTGCTTTGTACAAGGTTAATTTTCATTAGGAAGAAAAATGAACCCATTTAACTACATACATTTTCTGGCTATATAATCTACTTGTTAAAAGCCTCCAGCTATCTTTTTCTTGCAGAAATTGTAGATATGAAAGGTTAATGTGTATTGAATTCATTTTTAATCTTTCTTGACTTCGTCTCCCATTGCATGGAAGCAGAATATTGTATTATCAGGAGGGTCCACTATGTTCAAAGATTTCCAAAGACGATTGCAGCGTGATATCAAAAAAATTGTGGATTCTCGAATTGCTGCATCAGATGCTCAACATGGTGGTGAATCGAAAGTAAGTCATTATTTTCTCTATCAAGCTACTATCAAACAGTCTTTTTGCTTATTTTGTGTGCTAATTTCTTCTTGATATACTGTTGCAGTCGCAAGCAGTGGAGGTTAATGTTGTCAGCCATCCAATCCAGCGGTTTGCAGTTTGGTTTGGAGGTTCTGTCCTTGCTTCTACCCCAGAATTTTATATGGTATTTCCTTGATCATTATTTGATTCTCCATGTATATTATATGCTAAGGAGGATATGGATAATAGTTTTTTGTAGTTCTACCTACAGTCTTGAATATTTCTTAAGATCTATGTTAATGACATTACATCAATTTTGATTTGTGTAATACAGGCTTGCCATTCAAAGGCAGAATATGAGGAATATGGGCCAAGTATCTGTCGTATGAATCCTGTGTTCAAGGGAATGTATTAAATATGAAGAGTAGTCTACATCGGCAAATTTTTATCAAGATCTAGAGAATTTTTTTTCAGATTACTTTGGTGTCATGTACATAATATTTGTTTTCTTTTATTCACATAGGTTTGTCTCACCATTTTTTGGCTGTATTTGCTTCACATTCTGCTCAAATCAGTAGCAAGAAATCAACAACAATTGGAAGGTATCAGTGATTAGATATAATCTACAAATTTTGTCATTAATCCCGAGGAGGGGAATCCATTTATCTCATCCTAGTGGACTGATGAGTAAAATATTTTTGTCATCCGCTTATGTGGATATGTCTCATGTAACAGTTTTTGCCTTCTTATCCACGGGTGATATTTGTAATATAGCAGACAATCTATAACTCTTCCATTTTGTTTAATAAAAGAGCAAATCTACACAGGTTAATTCTTTTCACAGTTAAGTGCAGTGCTTCTCGGAAGCACAGAGGACATTCCAGAATGTTTGACTGTCTTGTAACTGAATCGTAAGTCTGTCCCTGGGACATGGTGGTTACAAGGAGTGATCATTCTGTCTGTTTAATCTTATCCCCTATACAATTAAATATACCATATAATGCTCTGTTTGGAATTGGGGTCTTGTCACACTCAGAAAAACTTATCATGTTCTCTTCCCAGTTTTGTGTCATCAACTAATTTTACCATTGATTTCAACATGGCATTAGAAATGCATAGTTCAATAGCAAGTCAAGGGATGATTAAAACTGCAGTAAAAAATATTACGAATAATTTATCGTTTAAGTTTGAATATTATACTAATGCCCTAATTAAATAACGGAATTGTTTACAAGACTCTTAATAGGATAAGAAGTATAAACTTAAAAAAGATACAATTCATGCCGCTTATTATGTAAAGTCCTTCCAAGGGTAACTAACTTAAGTAAATGACCATCTTGGAGATGGCTCAAGATGTGCAAGCCAGGAGTTTTAATGTGATTCAATGCTGAAGAACCTTATGGTTGTTGATTGATTTAGGGATTTTTTTTTTGTTTGTGTGATTGATTCTCATTTCTTTGGTTTGTTTAATTAGGTTGGCATTAATCTCGCATGTTATTCTACTTGACATTAAAATTGTTATATATACTTATTCAGGAGAAAATATTGAAACACAATTAATCATGGACAACTTGAAAATATTATCAGCAATTGTGGTTTATGCTGCTCAGACACAAGAATCATATCATTTTAATTAATTACAAATGTAACAACGTTTGGAAGACTTGTCTAAATGTTAAAAGTGGGTTTGATAAATATATTAAAAATGTTACGGTTAATATTACCCATAAAAAAAGAGTTCAACATCTTAGCAATATCGAGGATTTTTTCTATCTTATCCTGTGTATTATTTGTTTATGGTCCAGTGGAATTTAAATTTTTAGTTGGTTTTCAATCTAGATTGAGGAGAAGTTATGTTCTGCCACATGTACCTTCTGAGACAACTTGAGAAAATGTGCAATTATTGCAAGTGTAACTGTTCTTGTTAACATGTCAATCTTCTTGGCTAACATATTTGTAATACATTTTTCAGTTTAGATAGTTGACAGTTAAACTTTTCTTCTGTCTATAAAATAAAGATGTAAACATTTCTTCAAATATACCTTTTGATATGCAATAATACATTTTCTTATTCCGCCCTCCTGGGCCTAACAGTGGTATCAGAGCACCAGGAAGGTTGGACATGAGAAGCGGATAAATCTGTGATTGTGAGTAACAAGAGAAGCCAATGTATGTGTGTTGATAGCTGATTTGTGGTTGCCAATCTACTGAAAAACTAAAGCCACTGGTACAAATAGGTTAGATATAAATATTCGTCTATTTTGCTGGCTGACTTAAGGTGCTGACTCTTTTACTCACCATAAATTGGTTTTCTTGTTTCCTGTTTGACTTCTGCATGAGAATCCATCATTAAAGTATAAGTATTTATGCCATTCAAGATTTGTATAAGAGGTCATGTGTGTGAAGAGAAGTGTCTGTCATGGGAATTTATTTTACTGCTGCTACCATCAGTGATAATCAAAATAATAAGCGCCAAGTCCAATAATGTTCAAATTTGTTCCCATTGTGGACGAGGTCATTTTTCAAGTAATTGCTTTGATCTACAACCTTGTATATTATGTTGTTTGCATACTCATTTTGTCAAACATTGTTGTTATCTACTAGATCCATGATCAATGTTCAAGGCATATGAATTTTGGTTGGTAGATCATTTGAGGTGGAGTTCCAACGTTGATTTGTTAACCAAGTCTTCTAAGAGTGTTCAATTGATTATTGATGGTGAAAATGTGCCTACTCATAATGGTGATGTTATTGATCATAATTCTTCTAATGATGATATAGATCTTATTAAGCCTACATTAACTGTAGTTGATGTTGATATTTTTTAGATGTCATTAGATATATTTGATAAGCCACTAATTGTTGAGAATATTGAAGAAGTAAATCCATTTCACATGAAGAATGATTTTGCTAATATTTGAGGTGCGGTTTATGATGAATATGATGATGCTGGTTCTTACTCATGTATTCCAACTATTTGAGGTTATGGAGATAAAGATTGATGTCTTTGTTCCTTAACTCCATTAGGGTGATCATATTGTTGACATTTTCCTCTTTCATTTGTTAGTGGGGAGAATCTTGTATCTGCATTATATTTGAGTGGATACTTAATAGATTGTTGATACCTTGTGATTCCACAATGTTGCACTTAATGTGTGCTGTTTCAGACATTATTTAATTGCAGATATTATTGGTGAATCAATTGATGTTTTCTGGTTCCGCCATAATGTGTTGATTGCAACCAATGTGTGTTTTTAGATATTATTACAATGATAATATGGATTTTGTTAAGGAATATTAGATCAGAAGTAATATATATTACTCATAATTTATATGTTGTAGAATACAATTGCCTTGGTGATTGATTGATTCCACAATACCGATAAGCATATATATTAATATGTAAATTCATGACCAAACATGACGGTTGCCATATAGGGTCATGACCCTACGTTTAATATTAGTTATCTTAACAATTTAATCAACCACGATAATGCTCATAATAATCATGTCTAAATGATACGATCTGAATCGTATCTTGAATCACAATAAAGGAGGCACGATGTCATCATGCACTGTAATGTTATTATAGTTATGCAATGACTATCGTGGCTGTAATAACATTACAGTCCACGATGGTATCCTGACTGTTTATATATATAT
>MU225886.1:2647450-2659254 GCA_018584345.1 Thuja plicata
TTTTGTATATATATAATTTCAGTCTATTATATATATGTATATCAATGTCTTTACAAATGATATATATATTAATATATAAAATTATGTCTGTAATAATTCTGCAGAAGACTGTGATATCATTCGAATGCTGTGAGACTATGTAATTTATGTTTCGCTGCCTTTGAATGAGTCTGAGTCTGCAGTTTAATATGCATGAATATAATAGGTAAGGTCACGTCCACCATGGACGTGACTCTTCATCGAGTCACGTCTATGGTGAACATGGCATTTGTTTATTTTACTCATGTCAATTGACTTGAAGTCGACATAATTGATGATTATATTAAATTAAACATAAACTTCAGTTTCAGCGGTATATTATATATTTGAATTACTTTATATATATATATATAATCATAATAATCACTATATATATTTATATAGTTTGTTCTCTTATTTATATGACTGAAGCTATAACACATTAACAGTTAGTTTGTTGTCATAAACAATATTTTTGATTAGTTAAGAAGCCAAATAAGGGGGTTGATGCTTACACAACCATGACCTGAAGATGTCAAAGAGCAGAAGTACACATCATCAATGACACACTAACAACACAACAGGTGTTGTGAAAGAGAAAGAGAAAAAATACACAACACAAAGGCTAGGAGCCCTCCAATGGGAAGGCTACTCTCACGCAACAAGTGTAGAAGAGCGAAAGCTTGAAAAAATTCTTCCTACGCCGTCAGACGACTATTTAGGTGATGCTATCCAAAGGATCCCCATCTAAAGGAACTCTGCTAGGGCATTTGTTAGCACAATGGCCAAAGTTTCTTTTTTGATAGATTTTTTGTTTGTGTCAAAACTGATAAGGTTCTTCCAGATAGTATTAAATTATGTTCCAAGCTT
This sequence comes from Thuja plicata, assembly GCA_018584345.1. NCBI lineage: Eukaryota > Viridiplantae > Streptophyta > Pinopsida > Cupressales > Cupressaceae > Thuja > Thuja plicata. The sequence continues at coordinate 2,648,339 of MU225886.1, forward strand.
GAGGCTTTGAGAGATATAAACCCTTTATAAGTCCTCTTTGTTGGTTATGCACTCCATGAAGAGGCACAAAGAAATGGTTTGAGATTCCCCCAGACAATCCTTTGAGGACAAGGTGCCTATTAGATTGTGCCCCTGATCTGCATATTGTGGAAGGGTGCTAGATTTTGTGATGAGGTCCATTCCAATGTGGGTTGTGGTTCCTCTTGCAAGGAGAAAAAAAAATATATTTCTATCGTTGAGGTCACTTTAGCTATGACTCAAATCCCTTTGGTGAGTTTGGTTCTTAAGCATCTTGATGGCTTGAAGTTATTCTTCTTTGTTTTGTTGTCTATTTGAGTTTTATCAATTTTAGTATATTTACACAATCTATGAATTTAATATATAGTTGATCCTTCTGAATTAGATTGTGTGTAGTTTGTTTGGATTTTTTTAGGCCTACTTTGATGTTGTGGGTTTTTATTTGTTCTTCGGAATTTCCATTCTTGTAAAAGGTTTTGGGGTTCTTTGAAACCCATTTTCGATTCATACCCCTAGTCAAAAGCGTCTTTCTCTAGTTTCAATATCACTTCTTGTGAGACTCATTTTGTTCATCTTCTTGGATACTTCGTAAATAGGTCTAGGCCCTTCCCATGTTTTTACTTTAATCAAAAATTATTTTCACTAGATCTTCTACTTAGTGCCTTTATTCTATTCAATTAACTTTATACATTTATTTAGCTCTTTACTCTAGTTAGTTATTGGAGATTTAATTCTAGGGCAATTTGTTTATGTTTGTTTAATTATTTCACTTGTGATCATATAATATAAAATGTATGTGGTGAAAGAAGATTTTATCCCTATCCTCCAAGGAAGCATATGAAAACAAATTTGACAATCCTATTGCCACTTATTCTAAAATAAAATCTTCCATATGGGTGCTAAAGAAAAATACAATATTTTAAAGGCACAAACAAATTCTACCCAAAAGTAAACCGACAAAAATAACAAAGGGTCACACATCCATTCCTCACATCTCAAGTAGATTCATCAGTTCTAGCACATCATATCCTAATTAAATTTAGTTACTTGAAGTTGGTTACAAACTACACAATTGGGATGAAGATGATCCTTCAATACCATTGGTTGAGATTGGTAGCTTTCGAGTGCTACATAATTATCCATGCACATTACATTTTTTAGGTGTGCACCGCTTGGGTGACATATCCTTATGACTTTTTCCACTATTCTACTATGATGATATGCTTCCCCCCTTTTTCAGATAATTTAAGTGATGATTTTTACTAGTTTTGATCATGTATTTATTAAGATGATATTTTTCTACTATGATTACAAGATCCTTCACAATTACCATGTTCACATCTTATGATTATGTGCTTGCCCATGTTTATGCTACCCATGATTATATCTTAAATTCACATGTTTTATGATGGTTATACTTTTACTAGAAAGTTTATCTTGATAATATCTCACATTTCTTTATGCTTATAAGATTTATTGTGTAGCATGAATAGATAATTTCATAAACCCTATTTAGGGTATCATTGGGGCTATCTTCTGACCAACTAGAAAATCTACTTTCATGAGCGTACCTTTAGTATCTTTTTATGGTATCACATTATATATTATTGCATTTATTGTAGATAAATGCAAAAACCAGCAAAATAACATTACCACTTCGAGAGGTGATCTCCAATGATGAAAAAATAATGTATGAATTTGATATTTCAAATTTATGATCCATTGGGAGTCTTTATCTTCCTTATTTATATGTATAACTATGTAGCAACACGACCTTTCATCTGAACTATGTCATATTAATAAATAGTTAAAACTAATAAATGAAATTACCGAAGTTAAGCATGCTACAAGTGCTTATCCTTATTTTATTTATAAATCTAGAATATTAATGTCAAACATCATAATATCTTTACATTCCCACATGATTATTGAGATTTCCAAAGTTATGTCATTTTACATATTTTTCTATTCTTGAACTTAATCACATTATTTATATGCAATAACTGGAGGGGGCATATAAGGTCACTTAACATTTAGTTTTGAAGTATAATTGTAGTGACTACCACATAATCAATGCTAGTTGAGATGACACTGCATTGCTTTTGCTACCCTAAGGTGTTATCTATTGGTTGATATGCAAGGTAGTATCTTGTTTCACCATAGGAGGAATATCTCTCAACCCTATCCTTCTTTTCTTTTTCCTTTTAATAGTAGACAACATATTCTTGTTTTAGATTCCTATACGATGTTACACATTGATTTCTTTTTTGTTTTGTTTTGAGTTTCCAACAAAAATCTCTCATCCCATGATACTGTGTTCCAAGAAGTAACATTAATATCCTTTTTTGCATCCATTTATGAGTGAATAAATTTACTTTAATGTTGGTTTCTTATTTTACTTTGACATGCAATCTCATGGTAGTTCACATGCAAGTGAAAGGGAGCCAAAATCTAATGACAAAAATAGCATAAAATGCACTTTTCCCTTTTATTTTGGAATTGATTTGACCTAATTGTTCTTTATAATGAAAAGTGTGCACATGAAATAATTTTGTGGAAAGTTCCAATTTTCTTTTTTGTTTTGTTTTGAGTTTCCAATGAAAACCTCTCATCCCATGGTACTGTGTTCCAAGAAGTAACATTAATATCCTTTTTTTCATCCCTTTATGAGTGAATAAATTTAATTTCATGTTGGTTTCTTATTTTACTTTGACATGCAATCTCATGGTAGTTCACATGCAAGTGAAAGGGAGCCAAAATCTAATGACGAAAACAGCATAAAATGCACTTTTTCCTTTTTATTTTGGAATTGCTTTTACCTAATTGTTCTTTATAATGAAAAGTGTGCACATGACATGGTTTTGTGGAAAGATCCAATTTTCTTTAACTCCTAGGGACTAGTTTTGATTCTTAATTTTATCTATTCGTTATGTAGGGTTAGATCCATGATTTCTGCATGCAACTAATGTTAGATGTGCGATTTATGGAAATGACCCCTAAATTTTTAGATTCAAATTTGAATTTAGGGTTGACATAACTCTCCCCACTAATTGCCATTTGTTAGCTTAAAGTGTAAAATATTTCATTCTCTTTTAAAGTTGTATTTAAAAGACTAACCATAGTCTATCTTAAACATGTATTAACTAGACATCTATTGTACATTAGAAGCATCCATTAGAATAATAAGTGTTAATCCCTAAGTTTTGTTCATGATTAGTGACCAACACTTAGTCATTTACTTAGGCAGTTTTAGTTGGTTATCACTGTGGCCGAGCTAAACATTAAAGGCCGAGCAACATTTTTGAGAAAGTTTTAGGTTGCCGAGTTACATCATGCCGAGCCGAGTAGAATATTAAGTGCTGAGTGACAGAGATGTTAAGTGCCGAGCAGAACAGTTTTTTGCATACATGTCAGGATTGATTCAAACTTTGATGTAAAATTTTTAGGCCGACTTATATGAGATTTGGGCTGACATTTGTACGCATTTAATATTTGTCTACTGAGTTAATTACGCATTTAATTGTTTTATACTATGCATGACATGGAGCCAATTAGAAAATTAGAATGCCTTGAGGGCATAAATAATAGATCTTGATCGTTGATCTAGATCTTGCTGCCAGATCCGAAAAGACATATAAGATTGTTTCTAACCCTAGAAGATAGTGTAATAGAAAAAAAAGAGACACTGATTGTGAGAAAAGGGTTGTTGTTCATGAAAGATGAACAGTGAGTTATTTTGTGAAGAAGCCTAGATCAAGCAGAATGAAAGATCAGTGAAAAGAAGAGTAAAGACATATCAGATTGTGAGATCACAGAAGGTATTGGAAAGAGCAGATTCGTCATCAACATTTGAGTGCATAACAAAGGATAACTACTTGAAACATTCTAACAAGTGTATCAGGTGAAATCTCTTAACAGAGTGGTTCTAGCAGACTGTTTTAAATCTCTTAGCCGAGTGCTTACTTTACTGTAAGTTGAAATCCTTTGACAAGGTAGATTGTAATGATCTTTAGTTCTTAACCGAACAGACCGTTAACTAGGTAGATTGCATTTTGTAATCAAACTCTTGTAGCCCTAACAGGCACACTTTATTGCTGTAGTAGTGAAGATTTTGTGGGTGTCATCCCCACCCCAGTTTTACCTATTTGGGTTTCTGGGTTACCAAAATTTTGTGTTATGAGTTATATATTTCATACTGTGGATACTATCTAATGTTAGGTTAAATTCATATATGTATAAGTATGGATTAATTGTTTTAAGTGGTTAAGTTTTAAGATTTGATTCACCCCCCTCTTAGTATCTTGCTTTCCCCATTATTTTACTTCCAACAATTGGTATCAGAGCACAATTATCCTACAAAATATTTCAATCAACTTATGAGTACAAATCTTGAGATGGAGGTTTACAAGTTGGGTGAAGTCATTGAGAATCAGAAGATTGAGATTCAGCTAGCATTACATCAGCTTGAGATAGCAAGACAGGAATTGAAGAAATCATTGACAGCTAGCAAAGATTTGGCCAAAAAAATGAATGATACTCATTACCAGGAAGATGACACTGCAAATCTATTTTAGAATGGAGATTCTATTGAGAGCGATGCAGCAATTGTAGATCTACTAGAAAAGAACAATGCATTGTGTGAAGAAGTCAGAAACTTGAAAAGAGAACAAGAAATGCAGACGGTGAGACTATGTGAAGTAGTGGAACAAAAGAAGAAAGCTGAAGATGACAAAGCTATGGCAGAAGAAAATAAAAGAGTGATAACTGTTAGACTTGATGAAAGGACACATGATGTGCAAATAATGGCAATCAATCAGGTTGACATGGAAAATCAACTACTACTTGCAAATCGGGAGATTAGTAGGAAAGATATGGAAATGATGAATCTGAGATCTGAGAACAATCAATTGAAAGATGATATGAGATCTAAGAAGGAACTGAATGAAAGGCTGAATAAACCTAATGAAGCCTTGATACATTTTGAGAATATGATGGAAGCATCAAGAAGGCCAAAGGATTCTTCTGGATTAGGTCACACTAAACCAAAGACATCTACTAAGAAAGGAGAATCATCTAAGAATGGTGAAAGGAGGAATGCAAAGACAAAGAACAACAAGCCTGTTTTCCACCACTGTGGAAATCTAGGTCATACAGAAAACATTTGTTGAAGCAAGAAAGGTAAGTCCAATCCTAAACCTAAGTTCAATGGTTACTATTTTAATTGCAATAAATTTGGACATAAAGCACATGAATGTTGGGCTAAACCAAGTAATGCACCTCCCAAACTAAGATTTAATGTTTATTGTTACAAGTGTCAGAAACATGGTCATAAAGCACAAGACTATAGATCCAATGCTAAACAACAATGGACATCAAAGACACAAACAAAAGCACCTAGGAAAGGCAACACTTACAACTAGGATTATAACACAAGGCATAGTTTTCATTAATGTGAAGAATATGGACATGCACTTGAATATTGTTAAAGACACATTTTAGAGGGAAATCTAAGAGTTGGATGAATGGAAGCCTAGTCTGTTTTAGTTGTTTGAAGATAGGTCACACTAAGAGAGAGTGTAGGAAAAGAGTTCCCGCTCCTACTGTTGAAGAAATAAGAGTACAGATGAACCAAACATGGGTAAGGAAAACAAAGCCAAGCAACAGTGAATCCACTGAAGCCAAGGTCACCCAATCCAGTGGATCAGGTGATCACACCATCTCTAACTGAGCAATAGTGGTATGTAAGGAATTGCATTTAAATTTCAAATCTTACATCAGTTCCTAACATATAAATATGCCAAAGTCCATATTTGCTTATGTTGAGATGCACCAGGACATGTTTGTGACAAATGTCGAGAAGAGTTAACTGCACTATAGGTGCCAAGTTGGTTGGCTGAGTAAGTTGTGTGATGGCCGAGTATTGTAAGCCGAGTAATATGCAAGTTGTGTTAGTCGGCCAATGACAGCTGGCTTGCACTAACCTAATGGGAAGAATATTTATTGCTTATCTACTTTGACCTTTCGAGTCTATATAAGGATGAACAGTTTATTCTTCATTTTACCTTGAAATTTTTAGAATTCACAGAGTGATCGAAGAAGTTGCAGAATTGATCTTAGTAAATTTTGTTTCAAAAATCTTGTCAGCGTGTCGTCGACAACCCTAAGTTTAACAGTGCGAAGTGTTACTTGCCGAGGTACCCTGTTCTTCATTCTCAAACCCTAATTTCAGATATTATGGTTGCAAGTTCTTCTGCACCAGTCAAAGGAATGGAGGAGGAGCTGAAACAAATTAAGCTAGTAAGAAGTGATGCATGTGCACCACCTAACTTTCAAGCCGTTCCCGAAAGCAGAATTTTAGGTGATCTAAATGAAGCCTTGTCATCTGTCCCACCAAAGGTACTTATGATCCACGATATTAGATCCTATTACATGGTTAAGATTGGCAAAATAGGTGATAGCGAATTGAGGAAATCCTACAACAAGTTATGTGAAAATGGAGTTCTGAAAGATGAATTCAAGCATTTAGTCGACAAAGGGTTAACTCGTGCCCTAGATTTTCCACCAGACTTCAAGGATGAATGGATCAAGGTTGTTCTAAGCCAAGTTCATAATATGCATATGTGGCTAGACAATGGACCAGTTAGGATCACTAAAGATATTATTCATCAAGTAAATGGATATCCTGTTATCAGTGGTAAGCGAACAATGAGAGATCAAAGTAAAGAAGAGATAGCAACTAACACTAGAGCTGTTTGGAACAATAGAGGTATGACTATCTCTACAATTGAAGATTTAGAACTTGACTTTGGAGTGAGAGTGATTGCACACAAGTTCTATCAGTCGAGCCGATTGGATAGTGTTCCTTGCATAGCTGTGGACCAAGCATGGAAGATAGTCAAGAAGAATCACACCTACAACCTTGCCGAGCTGCAATTGACACAACTAGCTAAGAACTTACTATCGATCAGAAAAGCTAAAAGCTCATCATGTAAGTTTGGCTCTTTACTAGTTTACATATTCTTCTATGTAAATAAGTCATTTCCTACACTGGGAAATATTGTTTGGAACAAGGATAGACCTATTACTGTACAAATTAGTGAGTGTATTAAGCAATTAGGCAATAATTTCAATAGTATTATGGGAAACTACTTTGTGGAATTCAAAAAGAGAATGAGGTTGAGGACTAGAATCCCTAGTTCACATGTGGAAAAGCATTATGAGGAGATTTGTTTTCTAGTCGACATAGATTACACATACATTCAGGCTGTGACACCTAGGGTATCAGGACTGGAGCCATTTCCCTATGAAGTTAACATTGATGAAACATCAATAGCTATCAAAACACTCCTAGCAGAGGAGATTGATACAAAATCAAAGAGATTTGGAAATTATGATGAAGCTAAGGCAAAGATATCCATGAATCTCAAGGCAGGAACCATGGAGAGAAAGAGGAAAAAGATTGTGAAAAATCTGAAGAAGATGGTTGGATTGTCGAGTGACGAGGAGCTAGAGGATGCACCTCTGGACATATCTAATGGACAAGGAGAAGATGTATCTGAAGAACAAGAAGTAGAAGTTAGTGAATTTGAAGAAGAGATTGATGTTAAGGCAAAAGGAAAGAAACCAATAGTAGCCAAGGTAACTGAGCCGAGTAAAGCAAAACCTAAAGTTACCCCTCCCATTTCCAATCATCCAAGGACAAGGGCATCTACTATTACATCTCCAGTAGTGCAAACAAATGTATATACAAAGAAGAAGGTTGGAGAGAGTAGTTCTGGATCTAAGACTAAATTTGCAACAAAGGCTGTGCCGAGCCTACAGGTAAAGAGACCTAGAAGAAAACTACATCTAGATCCGGAAAGTGATGAAGAAAAGATAGAAACTGATGAACCCAGAAACATAACAACAACACCATTTAAGAGACCCACTGATATTAATGAGGTATGTGAGAATTTGAGAAATTTTGCAGGGTTATCTGGTTTTAACTTTATGAAATATGAGAAATTGAAGTTAGAAGACAAGCACAAAGTTCAAGAAGCACTACTAGATATGATGTGCAACTTCAAGTTAACTCCTATAGAGATAGGAAATAATGTGTCAAGTGAGTTATATGAGTTTCTATCTAGCAAATGGGAATTTTCACTCACAACTGAGAGACAAATCAGAGAAGGCACATTGGCTCAAGTCATTCCTGAGCTGACTAAGAAATAGAGAGCAAAATTTGTTGAAGAGTATAACCATAATTTCATACCTAAACAGAGAGGTTATGCTATTTTGAAAAATAATATTGAAAGTGTAGTACAACAGAGTACTAGGATTTGGAAGGAAATATTTGGATTGATTGCTCCAAAAGAGAAGAAGACTGATGAAGGAACTTCTGAGCCTGGCAAGACTGGAGCAGAACCAAAAGAACAAACAAAGACAGTAAACATTGTTGATCTGACAATAGACAGTCCAATTGATGTGACAATTGATGAGTCTAGCAATTTGGATGCTGAGGGTCAAGATGAGCCGAGAGACTCAACTATAGAATCACCTATTAAGGCAACTGACGCTGAAGGAGAGAAGAGTATAGAGGAAGATGAAGAGAGAATTCAAAAGGAAATTGAGGATAAAGATACTCAAAAAGAAGCAGAAAAGGAGAAAAAAATGAACAAGAGGTAATTGTTAGAGTAGTCTAGTATAGCTAATAATTAAATCATTTAATTATTAGTCTATCTACTCTTTGCTTAAGTTTCACTTAGGCGCTTTATAATTCTTTAGGGTTTCCTTTAGGGTTTTGTGATTCCTTTTATAAGGATTCACTTCTTTGATTTCATTAAGGAGATTGTAATATTTTTATCATTGTTAATAGAAGTTTTATTCTTGCAACATGGTTTTTCAGTCTCTGGCCTTTTGGCCGCCATAGTTGTTTCTTCTATCTTCTATCTTTTGCTTCTGTTTATGTGACAGTCATGCATGCAGGTGGTCTTGGGAGGATTTGAGTTTATCAAATCTAACATGGTATCAGAGCTCTCCTGCAGCCGGCTGTTCGTTCTTTGTTGAAGCAAGCAAGGGTTTGAAGTTTTCAGAGGTTTTCCTGCCTTTTTTCATTGGTTCTTGGGGGTCTTTGTTTTTTGAGGCACTTTGGACCAAAACCGACCTCACGATTACATCCAGAAGGCCCAAAAACCCCAGAATCCATATAAGGCATGCCCATTTTGGGCACCAGAGCATCTGGCAAATTTTTTTTTGGCCTTCCAGGGCCGTACGGACACGGTTTACGAAAAACAATTCAAAAAAAAATCATTTTTTATGATTTTTTAATGTTTTTTTTAACGCAGTGGTTGGTTTTAAAACGCGCAGCCGGTGCGCCACTGCCGCTCCGCCACGGCCCGGCCAGCGCCCGGCCCGCTCCACGGCCCTCAGCCGCCCCCGCCGGCCTCTGCCCTCTGCTCCTGGCGCCGCGCTCCGCCGGCCGCTCCGCCAACAGCCGCTCTGGCCCCCGCGCTGCTCAACTTCCTCTGCTCAGCCCAGGTTCCCACCTTTGCGCCGCTCCGGTGCCCGCTCCACTGCCGCTCCGGTGCTCCGCCCGTTGTAGCCACTCCGCCCGGCCCGCGCCCCCGGCGGCGGTTCTCTTCAGCCCCCGTGGGCTTATTGCTGAGGTGGCAGGTCATATGGGTGCCCAGGGGCTCCCGTTAAGCCCCCTGCATGCGCCATGCACCCAGGGGTGCTCTTTTTTTAGCCCCAGGGGCTTATTTTTTGCCTTCTGAGGCCTTTCTGACCCTCCTGGCGTGTTTTCGCTCTATCTTGAGCATCCGGGGGTAATTTTCTGACTTCCATATATTGTCGAAAAGCTCTTTCTGAGCACTTTCCGATGATGGAGGTTAGGGTTTTGGGTTCTGCCATTTCAACAATGTTTTTTTCTGTTGAGGTCTGATGTCTGTTCTTGCCTTCCGGGAGTCATATCTGGCTCATCCGGACTCCGTTTTTGGCAAACAAGATATCATCGGAAAGCTGGTTCAGTGCACTATGCAGTTGCAGGGTTCTTTTTTTAGATTCTGCTCTATGTTTTCTCTCCTCTGAGTTTGGCAGTTTATGCCCTCTGGTGGATTGCTTGGTTCTATAGGTCCTGGGATCTCTTCTTTTGATTTCATAGCTCACTCTTCTTTCTGACATCTAAGCTTGTATGCTTCTTCTGATGCATTTATTTTTTGTAAACGCACTGAGATAAAGTGCCTGCTTCTGCATTTCTGGGATTTTGAGCACCTTGTATGGTTGTGGTACTTGCACTCTGTTGTAAAGTGCCATGGGGGGTTATGATGCTTTTTCCATTTTAGGCGCATCCACCTTTGTCAAGTGAGTGTACCTTCCATGACATTAGCCCATGCTGTGTGTCGATGACACCGCCCTTTATCCTGTGTGTGTACTTCTGTTGCACTGTTGGTGTTCCTGGTTCTTCTTCTGCAGATATTTTTGGTATTGCATTTCAGTGTTCCTGTCACCTCTCCTAGTTTAGCATTATGGGGGGGGTTCACCTGTTGGTTCTATTGCTTCCTGGTTCGATTGATCAGCTCTTCAGACATTGTCTTCTCTACCTGGTCATGCAGTTCAGTGGGGGTTCCAGCAGTTTCTCCTGACAGAGTTTACAGTTCCTTGCTTCGGAGATTCTTCTTGCTCATTCTTGTTCCTTCTCTGGGACATCTTTTCCCTAGATTGAAGGCTCAGTTTCCTTCATCTAGTTTGCTTTCTTGTACTTGGGTACCTATTCAGGCCTAGTTGCATGGACCCTTCTTTCCTGCTTTCTGCAGTAGTTTAGCTATTTTGCTTCTCCCTAAGTTACACTTAAGGGGGGGTGTTAGAGTAGTCTAGTATAGCTAATAATTAAATCATTTAATTATTAGTCTATCTACTCTTTG
>MU225886.1:2659314-2669821 GCA_018584345.1 Thuja plicata
TTTTATTCTTGCAACATGGTTTTTTAGTCTCTGGCCTTTTGGCCGCCATAGCTGTTTCTTCTATCTTCTGTCTTTTGCTTCTGTTTATGTGACAGTCATGCATGCAGGTGGTCTTGGGAGGATTTGAATTTATCAAATCTAACAGTAATTACACAATATTCACCTATTTAGAGGTTGTGAAAACAGTCTTAGCTAGTGGTGAGGAGATGAAGGATACTGACAATGAACCTAAGGAACAAGAGGTAGTGCAAGTTTTGGTTGGTTTACCACACTCGGCATTATCTACTCCCACTGGAATCAAGACAAGAGGTACGCCTGATCAACATGCAATTTTGACTAAATTAAAAGATGCAATGGTGACTACTAATCATACAGGAAAAGGTATTGAGGAAACAAAGCCGAGCTGTAGCTCACCGGACCTTAAGAGGAGGAAAATCATGAGGAAGAAGTCTCCCACTCCTAATGTCACATTAGATGAAGTTATTGTGATTCCACCATGGGATCCCAATGTTTTATCTTATGAACAGATTGAGACTCTTCAAGAATTACTCAAAAGGAAGAAACGACAGGAGGAAATGAAAAGAGAGCAGAAGCAAAAGTAGGTGTTACATGACATCAAGGACATATTTGTAAGAGCTTTTGATATGGAAGATGACAATCCTCAAGCCCCTATTATTGAATAGTTAGTTCATATTGTGCAAAAGGTGAATGATGACAACATAGAATCTAATGAAAATTTATTGCAATGGTCTAAGAGGAAATTCGAGAACAAAGTACTAGCAAAAATCTCAGGAGAGATTGCGGTAAAGCAGGTTGAACTTTCTTCTCTTGTAGAAATTTTGGAGGAAGTTGCAAATAATGTTTATTCTTTGTATAAGAAGTTATGTGATGTTGAATCTTCACAAAGGATAATCTACAGGCCATAGAGAAATTGCAATTAGACTTAAAGTCAACTGGAAGTTCACTGAGTATGGATGCTAGCACTAGCTCCTTACATTTTAACAGATTGACTTATGCTAAAAGGAGGACAGCTGAGCTCATGGCTGAAGATGGTTGGATTAGGACCAGATTGATTACTATCTAGAAAAGCTTGATACCTCATCTGGAGGTCATTCAGAAAGAACTTTCATCTGCAAACGAATTGGTTAAGAGAGATTCTCATCTCTCCACTATAGAAAGTTTAGTAAGTCTAGCTGCCATGCTAGAAGTCAAAATAGAGGTTATGAAGTTTCTTAAGGACAGTTGGGACACTGCATTTGCGTCCACCTTACAAATTCATAAATATTTTTTGGATAAGTATAACTTGACCCCACCTGCAATCAGTGACAAAAACAAGGGGGAATCTGACAGGACTGACAAGTATACAACATAAGGAGATGATCAGTACAGGCATCAATGTAAATATTTTCTTTAAGGCATGTATACTATGTAAATTTTTGTATGTAGTATGATGTACATTCCTAGGGGGAGTACATTGTGTACTTAGGCAACATTTTGGATGGAATGAATCAAAAGAAATGATAAGTGTGTTTTTGCCACTAATATCAAAGGGGGAGATTGTTGATCCCTAAGTTTTGTTGATGATTAGTGACCAACACTTAGTCATTTACTTACACAGTTTTAGTTGGTTATCACTGTGGCTGAGATAAACATTAAAGGCTGAGAAACATTGCCGAGAAATTTTTAGGTTGCCAAGTTACATCATGCCGAGCCAAGTAGAATATTAAGTGTCGAGCGACAGAGATGTTAAGTGTCGAGCAGAACAGTTTTTTGCATACATATCAGGATTGATTCAAACTTTGATGTAAAATGTTTAGGCCAAATTGTATGAGATTTGGGCCGACATTTGTACGCATTTAATATTTTTCTATTGAGTTAATTACCCATTTAATTGTTTTATACTATGCATGGCATGGAGCCAATTAGAAAATCAGAATGCCTTGGGGGCATAAATAGTAGATCTTGATCATTGATCTAGATCTTGCTGCAAGATCTGAAAAGACATATAAGATTGCTTCTAACCCTAGAAGATAGTGTAATAGAAAAAAAGAGATACTGATTGTGAGAAAAGGGTTGTTGTTCATGAAAGATGAACAATGAGTTATTTTGTGAAGAAGCCTAGATCAAGAAGAATGACAGAGCAGTGAAAAGCATAGTAAAGACATATCAGATTGTGAGATCACATAAGGTATTGGAAAGAGCAGATCCGTCATTAGCATCTGAGTGCATAACAAAGGATCACACTTGAAACATTCTAACAAGTGTATTAGGTGAAATCTCCTAACATAGTGGTTCTAGTAGACCATTTTAAATCTCTTAGCCGAGTGCTTACTTTACTGTAAGTTGAAATCCTTTGACAAGGTAGATTGTAATGATCTTTAGTTCTTAACCGAACAGACCTTTAACCAGGTAGATTGCATTTTGTAATCAAACTCTTGTAGCCCTAATAGACACACTTTATTGCTGCAGTAGTGAAGATTTTGTGGGTGTCAATCCCCACCCTAGTTTTACCTATTTGGGTTTCTGGGTTACCAAAATTTTGTGTTATGAGTTATATATTTCATACTGTGGATACTATCTGATGTTAGGTTAAATTCAAATATGTATGAGTATGGATTAATTGTTTTAAGTGGTTAAGTTTTAAGATCTGATTCAGCCCCCTCTCAGTATCTTGCTTTCCCCATTATTGTACTTCCAACAAATAAGAACATTCATTATTACATTATCATCTTCCATCAACAACTAGAACATGTTCTAAAAAATGCTTTATATAAAATAACCTTAACACTTCATCAACAAATCAAAAGTCATAACTTCACTTTATTTCTATCGAAAATCTCTTAATACTCATACCAATTTGTGACCAACTCTCTAAGAATCTTGGTGACAAACATCTTTTCAATTATATGGTGACTTAAAATGTGCTTTGAATTTCTATGATAAGGAGGTTAAATGCTTTTTGTTAAAATTTTGCTTGGATCTAAGCATTAAAACCACACATGTCTTGTTTTTATTTGATACATTTTGTTTTATATCTCTAATTTTAAAATATTTTTATTATGGTAAAAAAAGTGGACACTACCCCACTTAATTTAAATATAAATATGAAGTGACATCTTTTTCAATGAATTCCCAAGAATCCTAAGACAAATACTATTGGGGGGACATGAAAGAAATTGATGATGGGGATTGTAGATTTGACATGGAAATGTTTATGCTACTAAATAGTGACATTGGTGCTAAAAATTGGGAAGGGCCATCCCTAATAAAGTTGATTTAAATTTTTTTTCTATCAAAGATTAATGAATTCATAAAAAATAGATACATTCAGGTGTCTTTCTCATACCAGATACCAAAGAGAGCCATGCATATATGTTTGGGAGATTAGATATCATACCTACATATACATCTTAACTACACCTGATTGCCTATATCGGAAATAGAAACTTATACAAAAAGAACTAACATTAGTTCGAATGTTATGAAACTACAAAAGGTCCAAAAGATTGTTGTGTATCAACAAGATATCATATATTATCTTCATCCCTATTAGGTACCCATGCCACCCAAATTTGTTGCCGCTCCATCCATCTGAGTACCTCATCCTGCCTAATGTGCTTCTCATATGGGTGTATTAGGGGCTCAACTATTGGAACATTCATTCCTCGTACAACAGTGATAGGACCAACATTGATAAATTACACGTTCTGTTGTCTCTCTACCTTATTAAGTTCTTCCACCTCTGCCATGAAATTATGCAATGCATCTCTGAAGGGGGTAAGCTCCCAGGCTTCTCTTGCCCAAGTGTATCCATGAGATACCTCTCATGAGCCTAATCTTACCATGCCAGGCTTGAAAAAATCTTATAGATTATTTTTCTTTATCTTTATGACCACTGTAACCTGCACATGAATTTTATGAAAGATGAGTTTCTTGAGAGACCTAGTAAGGTTCCTCGAAGTACCACCAAAAACATTACCATACCTCAATTTCCATATATTCCACATGATTAAGATGAAAAGAAAATAAAGAATTTGTTAAAGGACTGTTTCAAACCTTTAATGCAACCAAATATAATCTCTAAAATAATGACCTCAAAGTGATGAAAGAAGCCAAAAATATTCCAGATCTCAACAACAAAGGGACAACTAAAGAAGACATGCACGACAGACTCTGGGAGACTATAGAAGGAGTAGAGATTGGGTTCACCATTGGGAAGTTTGAAGGGTAACCCATGCAAGAGGAGGCGCCATAGGAAGTATTTGATTTTAGGCTCAACAAGGGAAGACCAGAGGTTAAAAAATATTCTAGACCACTCATCAGGTTCAAGGTTGAGATTCCAACAGGAGTTCATGTGAGGAAAAATGGAACAATCCTTAGTAAGGAGCCCATACAACTGTTTGGAGTTAGTCTTGGGAAGCATGATTCCATCAGACCATCAAAATAGGAGGTGAAAATAACTATCAACATAGAAATCTTTATGAAGGTTGATATCCGTACATGCATGTCTTAAAACAAAATAATTTCTAAACTGTGAATCTAGCAGATCAAATCTAGTTTTCAACTCTTCCCAATCCAAAATAAATTCATTTTGAAAAATGTCTGCTAAGCATGAGATACCTCTATCATTCCATTTTCTATCTAAGCACCCTTGAAGCAGTGCCAGATGATTCCCTCTAGTTTTAAGGTTCCACCAAATAGACCTGTTACCACATGTCTTATTATTACAGTGGATAACCTTATTATCTATTATAAATTGCTTGACAGAGTTCCACCCTTTCCAGATTGATTTAAATACTGCTGATCCTTGCACATTAAACTCAATCTCACATACAATAATATCATTCATTGTCATATTGTTCCAATTCCTTCCTACCTTGGCATGTCCCCTCAAAATATTACTTCTGATTAGAATTTTCCATGGCTCATCTCCCTCCAATGCTTTCGTAATCCACTTAGTTTCCAGAGAGACCCCTTGTATTATAAGATCTTTTAGTCCTAGCCCCCCTTGTTTCTTACCTATGATACACCATTTCCATTTAACAACATGCCATTTTTGTTGCCTCTTCCATCAGACCATAGATAATCCCTAATGATTCTTTGGAGATACTTAAACTGATAGTGGCAAAAAAGACAAGCTGAGGAGTCATAGATTGAGTAGGAGGACAAGATTTTTTGGCACACTTGTACTCTGCTAGCCATGGATAGGTACTGGTTATCCCACTTGATCAATTTCTTTTCCACTCTACTCTTTCCCATTCCCACATGGATTTCATATTAGGGTTAATAGAAAATGGAATGCCAAGATACTTGACTTGGTAAATTTTTCCCTCCCATCCAAGGTTCCATTGAGAAAGCTAGATGTGGGGCTCCTCTGTCCATCCTAGGAAAATGGATTTTTCCAATGAGATCCTGCTCCATGAGGCTGTGCAAAACATGTTGATCTTATTCATAAATATGGTCAGATTCTTAGCCTCTAGCCTTAATAATAAGGCCGTGTCATCTGCAAATTGTATGTTGGAGATCTCTTTATCTTCAGGGATTTGCACACCCCCGACCCTTGGTTTATAGGATTCTTAGGCATTTTTATGGGTTATATGGCCATGCTTTTCTAAATAAATAATTTGCAGTCATTGTTTTGATGAATACAAGTTGAGAAAATAAGAAGGAATAAATAAGAATATCTGATTGAAGATTCACAATAATATATAATGTTTATTTAAATGATAATTTTTTAATATTTTATTAATTAAATTAATTTAAATCATGTTAAATGTTATTATTTTAAATATGTTAAAATAATAAAACTTGTATATTTATGTTATTTTTTTATTTATTTATTTTTAGAAAATGATATATGGTAGTTATATATGGTAAAATGATGTAAACTTATAAAATTGCGTTCACTTTCTTATTTCATTACTTATCTATTACATACATTTCTATATCTTTTTTCTAAACTCTAATTATATTTATACATATTTCTATACAATGTATTCTTATGTCTATTATTGTAATCATTCCCAGACATTCATTATTCACGTTACCCTTTCCATTTTCATATCTTGAGTTAATCTCATAAAAGTGACTATTCTCCATACAAAATATGTCTGTCTCCTCAAATACATATGTATGGGCATCCCATCGCTTAGAAAATAGTTAAAAGTTTATTAAGTGTGTTGAAAATAGCCATGAAAATAAGTTGTGATTCAAACCAATGACTTAAATTTATTAGTATGTGCATTAACAAACTTTATTGAATGAGCAACAATGTTACTCAATGCATTGTCTCACATTTGTTAAAAAGAAGATGATATTTTAACAAAGTATGCATGTCTAAATGATTGGATGATGGAAAAAAATGCATACTTAATGGGCATAAGTTCATTCTATACGTAGCTATTTAGCTTCAAGCCAATCCCGCAAGTTCAATATTATTCCTACACCTATGTGTTAGACCCCTAAAGTTTGAAAATTAGAATTCATTTTTCAGTTAAGTCTTATCTATTCCTCACACTTAGTGTTGACTAAATGTGCACTTATGTTATTTATTTCTATCTCCTTGTATCTAAAGGCATTCAATTGTATTAATTTAGTATCCTTTTATATCTCATTATCTCATGCCCAATCATTCACATTCAAGAAGAATGCCGAACATACTTACATTAGAGCGCTAAAACTAAAATATAAATTACATAATCATTCTAGGGATTCTAAATATTTGAAACTTGTTTGCAATCATTCACATGACTATACAACCTATCTTTTTTAGGGGTTGATCTAAGAGAACACATCTTTATGGTTTGGTAGCCCTTTAAGGTAATTTTTTTTTTAATATTAATAGTTTTTAGAGTAGATTAAACATCAACAAATTAGGAAGTAGAAGCCTACATTATACCATATAAAATCGTCAAAGCTAGATATCAAATAATTGCTTATGAAAATATTCTGAACTTGTAGACTTGGTGCACTAAATTACAAAGAATATTCAAAATTTGAGGTAAGGTGGATAGAAAAATATGCGATCCCGAATATTTGAACCATCCCTATTTAATAATATGAATGATGAAAATGTGAATCAGATAAGGAGTCTTAACATGTATCTTCTTGAAGCATATCTTTGTCTCCACCACTTGTGATTCCTATTCTTGTGGATGATAATCCTACTCCCATCAACAATCCCCTTTTATCTATAGCTACTCCTTTTTACCTTGGCTTGTTCTTGCATCTCCTTTTATTTTGAAAGGAAGCTAAGAATGAAATAATGCTTCCAAAAGTAGAATCTAACATGAGAGTGAATGCAAACCTTTTGTAGAAATCCTTCGATCAATTATAGATCAGATGCACATAAGAAATATCAATTTCAAACACATAAAAACATTAAAGAACAACACTAGATTCACATGGGAAAACCCTTACAAAAAACCCATATTCCAAAATATAGAGCTCAATTGTATTATCAGTAGAAACAATTACTATACAATGCACAAATTTTATGCTCTTTGAGTAGATACAACACCAAAGATTCCTAGAGTAATTCTAGTAGCATAATGACGTCTCAAAAAATAACCAAAGTATTTATGAACATAAATAAGGCACCAACATGTTTCAATCATATTTGAGATTGATCAAAGTGGATCTACTCTCCTTAATGTAATCCAAAGGGAAATAGACCAAATTTCTAGTTTTCATGTGTAAACTTGTGAATCCTATTTCCCAACATTACACAACAAAATGATGAAAACATAGCTCTTCAAATTGGAATAGACTTGTGAGACCAAGCAAAAAAAATGATCAATGACTCAAGGAGATCCAAATTAAATATTAATAAATTTAAGGAATGATATGGAAAGCTTATTAAGTCACTATCTTCTCTCCAAAACTTATCAAGTTAAGAATTTTTAGTCTAAGTTTGCAAGTTTAGATTGTTTTAGGTGTTGTTTCGAGTTTGATGGTTTGATTTTTTTTTTTTTTACAATGAAGAGGTTTTTTTTTATAGGTAAGAGACCTTGGCCAATTTTTTTTATTAATTTTAATATTTTTTACAGGTCGACTCAAAGGGCACCGGTAGGAAAGATTCGACCAAATAAAATCTCTAGCCTTTCCCCATAGAAAAAAAGGAGACGAATGAACGAATCTCTTATAATCATCCCATATATGATATATGTCTTGCAAGGTATTTATGAGGGAGTTTACATCCTCATTTACAATTACATACGTATATTACATGTTGGATACAAATTACATTGTCTTGTAGTATACTACATTCTCTTAGAATATGAGGGATCCATACAAGTTGCACTTCTTTCATCATACAAAAGGTTGAGCTCAGAATTCTTTCTTCAAATTTTTTTCTCTTACTAATCTCCCATTGCAGTTGACATGTCGATATTCTGATCAACTATCTCTTTTGTCCTCTAATCAAGTGTCCAACACCATTTAGTGATTCATCATGTTCCTATAATCAGAAATAAAACAAACTATCCCAACCTGCCATCCTTGTTAGTTAAATTCATATCAGATACACACATTACCTTTGTCCTGCAACCTAGCCAATTAGTCCTGTTACTCCTACCTGAGTTATTGTGTTGTCATTAGTTTTGTCAAAGTTATGATAGACAAAGGAGATAGTCAGTAAAAGATAATTTACAGTAAAGAAAATAGTCGGTAAAGAAAAGCATCATAAACACTAAGCACCGAATAATGACAAGCACTGAGTTGAGAAAAGAACAGTAAGTCACTGAGTAGTGACAATTACCGAGAAGCAGTGATAGTTACCGATCAATGTTATTCACCGAGTCACCAAGTAGATTTAGTCACCGAGAAGATGATATGTCACTGAGAAAGATTAGAGCACATTACCAAGTATACCAGAGCTGACATAACAATTCAAATTTGATACATTGAACCTGTACACCGTGCGAGAAAGCCTTTACAATTTTTAAGATAAAAATTGTGTAGAGCATTGGGATTGTAAAAAAATGATTGTACATGACCACGACGCAACTCAACCAATGAAAGAAAAGTATAATAAATGCATTGGTAATGAAACCAAACTTGCACCCTTCAACTCCACCGCAGAAGGAGAAGGATCTAAAAAAGGTTAACCACCTTAAGATCATATAAAAGGAACAAAACATGAAGATATCAGATGATGGTGAAAATTGTAGAGACAAAAGAAGTTACAAAGAAAGAGCTAAATGAGTTAGAATGCATAATTTTTAGGGTGCATAATAGATAAGTTACCGAGTGCAGAATGAGGTAATGCACTTGTAGAGCATAAAGAGTCTAAACAACATTATGTTTGATGCATACTCACAGATATTTTTGTAATAGGTTTTATGATGACATTAATTTTCCATTAGTATGAAAAGAACACTTTCGGTAAGCATACACCGAAAGATAGGACAAAGAACAAACCAAAAATGTAGACATAAGAGATCACCAAAAATTGCTAAGTACAAAGAAAACTAACAACACAATTTTGTGTGTAAACCAAGATTGAAAAATGGAAAGGATAAAGAGGAACCTGACAAGCAGGTCATAGTGAAAACTGAAAGAAAATTCATAGAGGAACCCGAGAGATAGTTCAAGAAGGAACACCAAAAATCATTCTAATTGACTTCAGAGAATAACCGAACAACAAAAATCGAAAGTCAATTGCAGCCCGCAAAAAGTGGATCTGACTTCCACATTAGATAAAACAATCATGTTATATTTATAGAGTCTTGATTTGTTTTTAAAACCATTTCTTTAGGGAAAAGAAACATGAATGTAAGTGCTTTAATCAGTCTAACTGATTTAAAACACATAGACTAGGAGATTAAGGTAAAGTTGTAAACCTGTGATCTTAGAGTTAACATTGTTTTACGTGAAACTTGATTAGGTCAATCCGTCTTATAAATAGACTATGTAATCATTCATTATTATGTATGAGAGAGGGATGAGAAAGGATACGAGAGGATGAATGAAGCATACAAGCACATCTATGGATCAGATTGAAAGTTTCATGAACCAGAGTAACAAAAGGTGAATTTGGTTAGCAAGAACCAAGAACAGAGACTACTGAGCATCAGAGGTATTATTCAATCACATTAGGTGATATACTTATTCATGTAATCTTAAATGGATCTATAATCAGTAATAGGAGATTGCATACACCAGGTCAAATTATAATTTTCTATCATTCTAACAAGTGAATCAAAGTGTACAAATCCATTAAAGGAAGGTGGATTTAACAATCCAACTATAAATCTCTTAACTGAGTGCACACTCAACAGTGTTTCTAAAGCTCTTAACTGAGTAGACTTTAACAGGTCTCCATAGATACTCTTAACCAAGTAGATCACCAGAAGTGATCAAATTGTAAGCCTTAACTGACCCCTTCCAATCTGCAGATAGTGAAGAATTTGTGGGTGCCATCCCCACCGCAGTTTTTACTTCCTAACAGGAGTTTTCTGCGATATCATATCTTGTGTTATGTGTCAATTACTTTCATGAATGTTTC